>BMAV01021329.1:0-87615 GCA_019973955.1 Trichonephila inaurata madagascariensis | reverse complement strand
TTTTTACCCACCCGAAAAAAAATTTTTTTTTTATTCCCTTGCTTTGGGGAAGGTTTTTTCCCAAAAAAAAAGGGAAATTTTTACCGGCAAAAATTGTTTAAAAAATTTCAAAATAAGGGGAATTTTTGGGGGTTCAAGGGAAAAATTTTAAATTTAAAAGGGTTAAAAAAAAAGGGATTTTGGGAAAGTTGGTTTCCAGAATTTTTTGGCAAAAAGGTTTAAATTGATTCTTAATAAAAATTCAAATTTTTTCAAAAATTGTCTTTTTTAAATTTTTCAAAAAAAACCCAAAAAATTTTTTTGAAGAAAAAATGTGTTAAAATTTTTAATTTCCAGGAAAATTTCGAAAAAAAATTTCCCAAAATAGGGGAAAAAAAATTTTTATAAACGAAAAAGTTTTTTTTTTTAAAAAAATTGGGCCTTCCTTTTTGGGGGTTAAAAAAAAAGGTCCGGAAAATTTTTTTTTTCCCGGAAAAAAGTTCGCCATTAAAAAAATTTCCCCAAATATAAAAGGTTCGTTATAAAAAAGGTTCGACTGTATTTGATAAAATCTGCCCAAAATTTTTATTATTTTTCTTAAAAACAAAAAAGGGAGACCTCTCTTATTGAAGAAAAAATAGAAGGGTTTTTTTCGGGAAAAAAGGTTTCGCAATATAGGGGTTTTCTTATAAAAGGTTGGGTGTATTTCGATAAAATTGCCCAAAATTTTTTATTATTTTTGCAAAAACATAAGGGGCCTCTCTTTTTTAAGATAAATAGAATGGTCAGGAATTTTTGGCCGGGAAAAAAAGTTCGCCCATAAAAAAATTCCCGGAAATATAGAGGTTCGTTATAAAAAGGGTTTCGACTGTATTTCAATAAAATCTGCCCAAAGTTTTTATTTTTCATAAAACAAAAAAGGGGCCCTTTATTGAAGATAAAAAGAATTCGTCCCCTAAAACAAGAAAGGGAAAAAAAACAGGCTCGCACTTTATTTTCTCTACCTATGGAACTATTGGTAAGAAAAACCCAAGTTATATGTTAAAAAAAAATTTTTTAAAATTTATGTTTTTTTTTTGTCTGAAAAAAATAATACTTTTTTAAAAATTTAATGAAAAATATGTTTAACGTGATGTACTTGATTTGCATTAATACCTGACAAAATCAGATACTTTTAAAAATTTATAAAACCCTTTTAAAAAAATTACTTTTATTTTTTTCTATTAAATATCATATTTATTTTTATTTAAAAAATGATGTAACTCTTAAGCATGTAATTGTTTTCAGTATTTAAAAGTTAAATTTTTTCACAAGTGGGTTTTTTTATATTTAGAAAAATGGGAATTAAATTGTATTTTTAAAAAAGCTTTAGTAACTCCTAAAATTACCTGTCATCTAAACTGATGGGATAGGTCCCCCAATAAATATATGAAACATAACGATTTTGTCTTTTAAATTTTTTAAACTGTTTGAGGTCTCAAAATTTTTTAAATAAAATTCAAATGAAAATTTTCTCTGTTTTGCGCAGGCATCAAATTTTTTTAAAACTTTTTTCACCCTAAAACTTTTAATCCACTTTTTAAACTATATGTGCTATATCCTCAATACGAACAGCATTAATTAAAATGATACAAATTTTAAGACTTCTTAGACAACATGTATAAATTCTTCTACCAAGTCATTACATTATGTATGTTTTTTTCTTTCAAAAAGAATATATACCATTATAAATTATAATTTAAAAAGAAAAAGGGAAATTTTTTTTAAAAAAGGCCTTTTTTTTTTAAAATATATAGGTTAAAATTAAAAACTTATTAAAAGAAAAACCCGGGAAAAAATAACGTCTAAATTATTTTTATGGAAGTATAGCAAAGCATTTTTTTTAGTTATATGGGTTAGAATGAACGGAAAAATTTCTGAAGGTTTTTTTTTTTTTTATTTTGCGTGTGGGTGTATTTTTCTGTATAATAAAAAGCCAAAAAAATACATCTTTGGGAATGTAAAATAAAAACAATTGTGTGTGTTAAAAATATTTTTATTTAATTAGATTTTTTTTTGTTTTTTTCGATTAAATTTTGTGATTGAGTGGGTAACGTAATATTTTTGCAATAAGTTACAGCCGACTGTTGCAAGAAATGTATTGGCATTTTCTTGGGGGGTTTTTTAGAAAAAAAAAGGAAAAAAAATCAACCATCCCTTTTTTTTTATTTATTTTTTCTTCAGAGAACAACTTGTATATAAAAAGAAGTACACAAATATTATCACACCCCTCTTATTTTGTTACACAATATGTTTTAAACCAAAATTTCCCTTTCAATATTACGGGCTATTGGAAAGGAAAAAAATACCAAAAGGTTTTTTTGAAAACTTTTCTGTTTTATTTAAAAAATTTTAATTTTTAACAAAATCCTTTTTTTTTAATAGAAAATATATTTATCTAATAAAAAAGGGTTTCCAAAACAATTCTTTTTTAAACACATATACACAGTTAATCACATTACAAATGCTCAATTTAATTTGGGGCTATAAAATTAAATAATAAAAAACTGTCAAAACTTTTCAATTTAAAGATATTTATTACAAATACTTTAAAAATTTAAAACCCACGGCATTAAATTTGAAGGGGTCCCAAATTTTTGCACTTAACTACCTTAAAAAATCCCTTTTCCCCAAAATGGAAGGAAGTGACTTTTGGAAGGCAAACATAATTTTTTAAAAACTCAAAAAAAACATAAAAGAAGAACTAAAAAATCATTGATCAGAAAATAAACTAACCCTCATTGGCTGATGACGGGTTTCCCGGGGGACATCAATTTTCATCGGAAGTGGATATAATCTTCTCGCTATGAAAAACCACTTTTCCCAAAAAAAGAAATGAAAAACCCAAAAAGAAAAAAAAGAACACATCCGATTTCCTTTTTTTGGAGATTGCATCATAAATCATATCAAAAGGGGAGAAAGTGGATTGAATTGATGAATTGTTGGTTCCCAGGCAACGGGTTTTCAGCCCTAAAGGATGACTTTTTTGCATCTCCATATGTTGTTTTTCGGGGGATGTTCCCTTTTCCGTCAAATAAAAAAAAAATGCATTTTCATGACGACAAACAACCCGAGTTTTTTGCTCCAAAAAAGCATTTTTTATCATACAAATGAAAGTATATGGATCCTCGTCATTTTCAATTACTAAATAGGTTTACTGTTACTGAGAGGGGATTTTGCTGTTACAATGCAGATATATATATCGTTCAAGGTATCCGACTACGTTCAGAACCGTGATTTTAAAAAAGCGCATAAATGGATAATTTTCATGATATTTAGTGTCACTTAGATTAGAATACATGTATAACATTTTTTAAGGACATTTTGATGAAAAAAAAATTATTTAAAAACAATATTTCGGCAAAAGATTAACTTAGAATAACCTTTTTCAAAATGTTCTCCTTTTGTTAAAAATGCTTCTATTATAATAATATTTTGCCTGTATACAGCTCAGAACCTTGTACAGAGGCTCAACTATGAATTTTGAAAAATTCACATTATTTTCAGAGTTACAACCTATTAAAGTAATTATCAGTGTCTTTTTCTTAAAATTGCTCCTCTGTTGTCGTAAAACATGGATAAATCCACGTCTAAGTTATATATTTCCAAACTTCTAGTTGAGCCTCTGTACAAAGTCCTGCGCTATATACAGGCAAAATATTATTATAATAGAAGCATTTTTCACTATAGGAGAATATTTTGAATATGGGTCATTCTATGTTCATTTTTTGTCAAAATATTGCACTTAAATAATTTTTTATTGTAATACTATTCTGAAAACAGTTTAATATACATTTTCTAATCTAAGTGACACTAAATATCGTAAATATTATCCATTTATACGTTTTTGCAAAATCACGGTTCTGAACGTAGTCGGATATTCAAGCCATCCTATATATATATCTATAGAAAAAAAATGTTGTGACGTCTCTCGCGTCTTTCTGATTAACATGACTCCTATGTTCTTTGACGGCCACGATTAATGGCAAAACTTTCCAACCCCATACCAAAGAAACGGATCGAATATGTAAATGAGATATACTATAAGGATAGCGTGGCAAACCTAGATATAGCATATGTTGTACTTCGTTCAGTTACGTATTGCTATTTCTCAATAATAATAAAAATAACCTCGCAGAATATTGTATTTGACGAATATTATAGTAGATATTGTTTTCCTTAACAAGATATAATTCAGATATTTTTATACATATTTTCTTTTAAAAAAATACACACAGCATTTCTAAATAATCAATTATTACTAAACTGCAATTTTAGACGTTTTAAACGGTGCTACGACACTGTTTTAAAACGGTTTTCATTCAACTGTGTATTTCTGTTTTTATTTATTTACTTAATTTACTGCAGAGAAGAAAAATTTACGGTATTCAAATTCCTTGAAAAATAACTGGAAATGTCTTTCAAAAATTGACTAAATTGATTGATGTAACTCATTTACAGACGCTTATACATTTTGCATAGACAAATCAAGTGGCACTTAAAGAAAGTAATGAGCATATATTTTATAGGCTAAACACACTACTCATTATCACAGTGCTTCTCAAACTTTCTATACTTGCGACTCAATTTTCAATCATAATTTTCCTCGCGCCCCCTCCATATAATAACAATGTATTGAATTCAATAATAATATACTTTGACGTAAAGCTACAATGCTACTCTATATATAATTATAAACCATACAAATTATCAAAATAAGTGTTAAATTTTGTATATAATTTTATGACATGCCCATAGGATCACTGGTAATTATTAGACTTGTTCTTAACTTAGTACTGTTAAATTAATTATGAAACACATTGTGCACTAATATACATTTACAAGTGTATTATATGAATGCCAATGTGTATTTTATTTTTTATTATGTCAGAACGCATTTTTTTTTGCTTGCTTTCAGTAAATTAATAATTTTTTTTAAAAAATAATTTTTTATTTTCGACTTTCTGATAAGCTCGCGCCCCCCTTGTAGGGTTATCATGACCCCTAGGTGGCTCACCCCACAGTTTGAGAAACACTGCATTATCATATTGATATAAAAAGGCAAACACGTATGTTACAAAGGTCTTACATATGTTTTACTTTTAAAAAATAATACTTTTCATTATACTTCATGAACGAAGTATCACTTGCCGTCTATAAAGAGGAGTTAGTTAATGCTTGTAGTTAATTTAAAAATGATAACAACATAGTTGTTGTGTCCGGTTGTTGATGTCCTCCCACTCTGACAATCAGCTGACGCGTCAACTGATGTTTTTTCTACTGGTTCTCTGAACCAGTCCCCTCTTCGTCTGACTATCTAACTGTAGAAGAAGCCTAGAGCTTATAGGCTGGCTCTTAGACGCACAATATATGCCAAGCGGTTGTTGATGTCAGATTTTTGAGCGCTGTTTGTCCCGTTCTCCGCACCTGAGACGGTGGTTGCTACTTTTATAAGGAGAAGATGGTTAACTTTCAAATAGGGAGGGCAAAGAAAGAGAGATCCTTACTTGGTTTCGAGCGCAAAGGCGTTGGACGAAATTTTGTTTTAAGGAAGAGAGTTCTTTTGTTTTAGCCGACGCACAGTGCTAATTTTTTTCTATTAAAAAAGAAAGAGTACCTTTGATTTTGTTTTAAGCCGGATCGTCAGCGCTTTGTTTGACTGTATTGAGAAACAAGATAGTTCTGTAGGTTTTTAAAACCAAGTACAACTTTGAGAAGTAATGAGGAACGTAACAGAGAAAGATATTGCAGTATTAGTTTTTTCACGGAGATTATAGAAAAATTGTAAAATTTAATTTAATACGCCTATCAAATCTACTAATTACCACTATAAAGATTGCAGCGCTCACCATTGGTCCAATAAAAATAGAATTCCACATGACTGTAGTGATAATTGTCGGCAAAGAAAATGACTCAATCGTCATGAAAATATTAAATAAAAAATTAACATTCAATGCTGAATTAAAGGTATTTAGATTTCCATAGTTTCCAGTTGTAATGGTGGAATGTTTAACCCTTGATCTGCCGATGGTACTTATAAGTTCCCCTCAATTTAAAATAACATAGAGTAACCATTTTTACGAATACTCTAAGGATACTTAGCAGGAATATTCTTTGAAATCCACTCTTCCAAAATATATGGAAGCATGGGTACTATGATGAGTATTTTAATGGGGAAGGCGAATAGTTTTTTAGCAGAAATTGCGTTTTGAGCTGACGGCGTTTTCAGTGGATTGCGAAAATTGTCCTATTTGTTCCGAAAAATAGATAATGTCAAAAGGTCAGTTTTTAATTGGTTTGTATGTTAATGAAGACCTTAGAAAATGATTTGACGCTATTTATTTAAAGTGAACAGTGTATCTAATTAATTTTACAGTTGAAAGATATCTTGTTCATTAATTAAGCTCCTAACAGTTAAATTTCCCAATGTTGAGTATCTTGTTTTTGTGTATCCCTTAATTTTCAATGTGTTGATTAAAAATATTACATGAATAAAGGCTGCAATAAATAATAATAAGGTAGATAAAGGGTTAACAAATTTCTGGAAAAATTATTCTTAACACCTTGTTATTCGAAGATCAAAACATTAGAAAAATTTAAAAATATATATATAAACAAAATCATAGTAGTGACGAAACACAATCAGGATTTCTTACTTGCACTATACAATGCCAGTAAATTTCGATAAATTACAACAAATGGATTTACATTCCAATTTTATTCATAATAACTGAAATGTGCTGAAAAAATGAAATGTTAATTTTAAAGAGGTCTTTCATTTTGCAAAAATAAATATTGGTAAAATTTAAATGGCGTATTTCGCCAACAGTAATTCTTAACGGAAATATATTTAGAAAAAAACTATTCCAAGTTATTCAAATTAAATAATTTCTGAAAGGTTTTATCAGGTTATTACTTACAAAAGAAATGAAAGTGTTATATGTCCGTGTCTTATATACCAATTATTAGCCATTAGTTTAAATTAAAATGAATTTTTTTTAATCTTTTTCCTACTAATAACATAAAAAGAATGCTTTCTACCAATCTATACGAAGAAGTGCTTTGCTTAGATCTTCACATTTTTTTCCTAAATTCATTTTTACTTTTTATCAATCCCAGCAATTTTTTTAATGAAACCCTTTCTACCTTTTTTACTGAACAAAGAAAATTTCGAATCTAAAAAAAAACCTTTACTTATTTCCTTTTCTATTTTCATTTTCGTTACTCCTTTTTTGATTAATCATTTATCAAAGTACTTAGGATTATTAAATTTGAAAATTTTACTAAAAGCATATCCAGAAATGAAATCAATACTTGTCACCAAGAATATTTTTTTTATTATTATTTTTAAAATAATTGGATAAAAAAGGAAGAACAAAAAGTTTCGTGTCTTTGAAGTAGTCTTTATTATTATTTTTTTTTTCCTTTACTGCTCAATTTTCAGACTCCTAGATGTTCCATTTATTCAGGTGTTCAGAAAATAATTTGCATAGAGTTTTCACGTCGAAATGTTCTTTTCAAAAGTTTAAAAGGTAGGCAAATTTAAGAGTTAAAATTTATCCAAGTGAAGGATTTATTTATAAATTTTAAATTAATTTTTTTCTTTATTAATATAAGATAATGATTAATTAAAGCTAGAAGCAACATTTAATCGAATGCACATGTTGCTTCATTTCATTTTCAAAAACTAAAAATGGAATACAATTTAAGATTACTAAGAAAGAAAAGTAAATACAGTCAGACCTCTATATTACGAAGTCACTAAATCCCGAAAAAAAAGTTCCTTTATGAAAAATTCGCTATAAAAGGTTCATCCTTTAATTTTCTTTATAAACCACATAAAACAAGTTTTAAATTCACAATATATTTAAAAAAGTAATTAATCACACCTTTTTATAAATAATTATATATTTATTTTATATACCTTACCGGGGTCAAAAAAAGAAAGAAAAAAGAAAAACAGCAAAAAAAATTTCTTGACGCTTTTATCCACTTCCTGAAAAACTAAATTTTTTTCTTTGATTCTTAAGCATTTACGTTTTGACCTATGAAAAACGAAGTTACCAGTACAACTGATCAACAATACAAATGAACGGAGACTAGTTCAAAGACACGAGACTCCATAGAGGGTAAATGGGGATATGGAAGATGTTTCCAGTGAACTGGACAATGAGCATTAAAGGTTGCACTTCTTGAATGAAATGCCTGAATTCTATTGCTCTTGGTGTGTTAGACATCAAATAAAACCATTTAAATATTTATGACTACGATAAAATGTGTTAAAATAGAGAATCACTTGAAATTTCCAGAAATAATTTCAAAATAGGGAGGAAAAAATTTTATCACACGAGGAAAAGTTCGTTTTATATAAAATTCACTTCGCTATTGGGAGGTTATTTTACGAAGAAAATCGTGAAATGTTCTTGGTTCCAGGTAAAAGTTCGCCATATAGAAAAATTCACAATATAGAAGTTCGTTATATGAAGGTTCGATTAGATAAAATCTGTCCAAAAGTTTTATTATATTGCTTAAAAACATAAAGGAGACCTCTCTTATTGAAGATACATAGAATGTTCCAGGAAAAAGTTCGCAATATAGAGGTTCGTTATATGAAGGTTCGAATGTATTTCGATGAAATCTGTCCAAAAGTTTTATTATATTTCATAAAAACATAAAGGAGACCTCTCTTATTGAAGATAAATAGAATGGTCCAGGAATTTTTTTAGTTCCAGGAAAAGTTCGCCACATAGAAAAATTCGCAATATAGAGGTTCGTTATAAGAAGGTTCGACTGTATTTCAATAAAATCTGTCAAAAAGTTTTATTATATTTCATAAAACATAAAGGGGAACCTCTCTTATTGGTAAAATAGAATGGTCCAGGAATTTTTTTAGTTCCAGGAAAAAGTTCGCCACTTAGAAAAAATTCACCCAATATAGAGGTTCGTTATATGAAAGGTTCGACTGTATTTCGATAAAATCTGTCCAAAAGTTTTATTATATTTCATAAAAACATAAAGGAGACCTCTCTTATTGAAGATAAATAGAATGGTCCAGGAATTTTTTTAGTTCCAGGAAAAAGTTCGCCACATAGAAAAATTCGCAATATAGAGGTTCGTTATAAGAAGGTTCGACTGTATTTCGATAAAATATGTCCAAAAGTTTTATTATATTTCATAAAAACATAAAGGAGACCTCTCTTATTGAAGATAAATAGAATGGTCCAGGAATTTTTGGACCAGGAAAAAAGTTCGCCGCATAGAAAATTCGCAATATAGAGGTTCGTTATAAGAAGGTTCGACTGTATTTCGATAAAATCTGTCCAAAAGTTTTATTATATTTCATAAAAACATAAAGAAGACCTCTCTTATTGAAGATAAAAAGAATGTCGTACCTAAAAACAAGAAACGGAAAGAAAACAGGCTCGCACTTTATTTTCATCTACCTATGGAACTATTGAGTAAGTAAAATCAAGTTATATGTTAAATAAAAATTTATTTAAAATTTATGTTTTGTTATGTCTGATTGAATAATACATTTTTACAAATAATGATAAAATATGTTTAATGCGTGATGTACTTGATATTGCATTGATACCTGACAAAATCAGATACATTTAAATTTATGAAAGCCCTTTAAAAAATTACATTTTAATTATTTTCTATTAAATATCATATTTATTTTTATTTATTAAAATGATGTAACTCTTAAGCATGTAATTGTTTTCAGTATTTATAGTTGAATTATCACAAGTCAGGTTTTTATATTTAGAAAAATAGAGATTAATTGTATTCTTAAAAGCTTTAGTAACTCCTATAATACCTGTCATCTAAACTGATGGGATAGGTCTCCCAATAAATATATGAACATAACGATTTTGTCATTTAATTTTAAACTGTGTTGATGGTCATCATAATTTTAAATAAAATTCAAATGATAATTTCTCTGTTTGCGCAGGCATCTAATTTTTGAAACTTTCACTAAACACTTTTAATCCACATTTAAACTATATGTGCTATATCCTCAATACGAACAGCATTAATTAAAATGATACAAATTTTAAGACTTCTTAGACAACATGTATAAATTTTTCTACCAATTCATTACATTATGTATGTTTTTTTCTTTCAAAAAGAATATATACCATTATAAATTATAAGAATTTAGAAAGATAAAGGAAATTTTATTTACAAAAAGCAACCCATTTTATTTCTTTCCAAAATATATCAGATAACATAAAAGTCATATATATAAATATGCATAAAACCCTGATTAATATAATAACGTCTAAATTATTTTTATGGAAGTATAGCAAAGCATTTTTCAGTTATATGGGTTAGAATGAACTGACAAAAATTACTGAAGGTTTTTTTTTTCTTTTTATTTTGCGTGTGGGTGTATTTTGCTGTATAATAAAATGCAACATAAGTACATCTTTGGGGAATGTAAAATAAAAGCAATTGTGTGTGTTATAAAAATATTTTATTTAATTAGATTTTTAGTTTTTACGATTATTATGTGATTGAGTGGGTAACGTAATATTTTTTGCAATAAGTTACAGCGCGACTGTTGCAAGAAATGTATTGGCATTTTCTTGGGTAGACTGTTTTCCAGAAAAAAAGAAGGAAAAAAAATCAACCACGCGTCTTTTTATTTATTTATTTTTTACTTCAGAGAACAACTTGTATATAAATGAAGTACACAAATATTATCACACCATCTTATTTAGTTACACAATATGTTTAACCAATTGCCTTACACATATTACGGGCTATTGGATGAAACATACCAAAGGTTTTCTGAAAACTTTTCTGTTTTATTTAAAATTTTTAATTGTAACACATCCTTTTTTCCAATAGAAATATATTTATCTAATAAAAAGGTTACACGAAAAGCAATTCTTTTTACACACACATATACACAGTTAATCACATTACAAATGCTCAATTTAATTTAGACTATAAAATTAAATAATAAGAAACTGTCAAAACTTTTCAATTTTATGATATTTATTACAAATACTTTAAATTAAACCGACGACATGTAGAATTTGAAGAGTCAATTTCTGCACTTAACTACCTTAAATATCCTTCCCAACATGGAAGGAAGTGACTTAGGAAGGCAACATAATTTTCAAGCTCAAGAAACATAAAAGAAGAGGCTAAAACTCATTGATCAGAAAATAAACTAACCGTCATTGGCTGATGACAGTTTCCGGAATGACATCATCTATCATCGACACGTGGATATAATCTTCATCGCTATGAAAAACCACTTTTCCAAACACGAAATGAAAAACCAAAATGAAAAATAAAGAACACATCCGATTTCTTGTTTGTGGAGATTGCATCATAAATCATATCAAGAAGGGTAGAGAAGTGGATTGAATTGATGAATTGTTGGTCTTAGGCAGACAGTTATCAGCATCAGGATGACTTTGTGCATCTCCATATGTTGGTTCTCGAGATGTTCCACTACCGTCAAATAAAACAAAAATGCATTTTCATGACGACAAACAACCCGAGTTTTTTGCTCCAAAAAAAGCATTTTTTATCATACAAATGAAAGTATATGGATCCTCGTCATTTTCAATTACTAAATAGGTTTACTGTTACTGAGAGGGGATTTTGCTGTTACAATGCAGATATATATCGTTCAAGGTATCCGACTACGTTCGGAACCGTGATTTTAAAAAAACGCATAAATGGATAATTTTCATGATATTTAGTGTCACTTAGATTAGAATACATGTATAACATTGTTTTAAGGACATTTTGATGAAAAAAAAATTATTTAAAAACAATATTTCGGCAAAAAATTAACTTAGAATAACCTTTTTCAAAATGTTCTCCTTTTGTTAAAAAGGCTTCTATTATAATAATATTTTGCCTGTCTATAGCTCAGACCTCTGTACAGAGATTCAACTATGACTTTTGAAAACTTCACATTATTTTTAGAGTTACAACCCATTGAAATAATTATCGGTGTTTTTTTCTTAAAATTTCTCCTCTCTGTTGTCGTAAAGCTTGGATAAACCCACTTCTAAGTTATATATTTCCAAACTTCTAGTTGAGCCTCTGTACAAGGTCTGGCTATATACAGGCAAAAAAATTATTATAATAAAGCAATTTTCACAAAAGAGAATATTTTGAAAATGGTATTCATTTCATTTTGTGTCAAAATATTTTACTTGAAATAAATTTTTATTGTAATACTATTCTAAAACCAGTTTAATATACATTTTCTAATCTAAGTACACTAAATATCAAATATACCATTTACGTTTTCAAAATCAGGTTCCGCATGTCGATACTTCAATCCATCCTATATATATATCCGTAGAAAAAATGTATCATATGAGAAACATATTTACAAAAGTGTTTTCAAAAACAAATCTCACTTTTATTATTATTATATTTAAAAAATTTCAAAGTATATTTGAATTTAATTATTATGAATTATATTAACTTTTGCAAAAAAGTTATCCACACTTTATATAAAACCTTAAAGCTCTGCACCGCCAATTTAAGAAGCAGATTGATGAAATTCTTATTTTAATTAAGGGAAAGTATGTAGCCGTTCAAAAAAGTGCCAGGAAAATTTAGTACATCAACTAGGATACATTTTCAGGAGTCTAGAAGAAAAAAAAAGGTTTACAGGGCTCACAAGTTTTTAACAATATTCTGTGGGCAATGCATACTGATCCTTTACATATTATTCAACAGGATACCTGAATGGTATAAATCTTCAGATCTGTCACTTGAAAGGCAAAATATTTAATTGGAATGGTAAAACTCTAAGCTCAGGGGAATTCTCGCAAAATGGTCAATTTTATTCATGTGCGTAGGAGCGCTGTTCTTTTGGTGTACATGAAATAAACACATGTACCCGAACATCTTTCAAAAAGCCCCAGTAAATATCTTGGCAAATCTTAGATGTCCGTTTATATCCGCTGATTATTAGAGGTCTCAATGTCTTTAGCAGAGAGATTCTAATACTATTATTGGGTGCATAATACAAGAACCTGCTCACAAATGCCAGTTGGTATAGTTCCTCATTGACTGGTATGTTCCATGGCTTCTTATACAGACATGAGTTTATCTCAAATCATCGGAAATGTAACTCTTCAGATTAAGCTGCTTGCTTTTAGTGATCAGGGTCCCCAAGATCATTGTTACAGTTATCGATGTTTACTATTTCGGCGTCTGCACTAGTTAATACT
The DNA here is from genome assembly GCA_019973955.1 of Trichonephila inaurata madagascariensis. Taxonomy (NCBI): domain Eukaryota; kingdom Metazoa; phylum Arthropoda; class Arachnida; order Araneae; family Nephilidae; genus Trichonephila; species Trichonephila inaurata. Next base: position 74,377 of record BMAV01021329.1, on the reverse strand, counting down.
TAGCCTTGAGTCATCAGTTATCAAAAGACTCAAATTAACTCATGGCTCTTAAAATGAACATTTTACACATTAATTGTCCTTTCAGGGAAAAAGTTTGAATTTTTCATGACTTGTGACACGATTGCATAGCTATGGTTCAAAATAACTTACGTGGGTTACATTACCCCAAATAATTTTAGTAAAGGCCATTATACAAACGAACAAATATTATAAAAATCTATTGTCACCTTATTTATTATAGTAGTAGTAAAAAGGCCTGAACCCACTGATATTTCTTACATAATTTTTAGGTTTGATTTAATTTTTCGTTTTAAAATTATTACTCTATCTTAATTATCTCTCTATATTTATTATTATTTTTCTTTGCTGATGTCACATCTGTTTGCAGAATTTATGTAAAGTAAACAATTTCCTTTACATTTTGAAAAACCCATGATGAAACAAGCACAAGGTCATTGGAAAATGAGTGATTGTTTTTTCAACCACCATTATTCCAACCAATTGCAGAGCAGTAGTAATAAAGTAGTGGTTCCCAAACTTACTGTGTCCTTGATCATTTTTTATATCCAAAACTTAGTCACTTAACTACAAGTGACTAACTTTATTTCTACGCATCCTCTATAACTCTTTTTCAATGGATAATAGAAAAAAATTATAAAATTAACTTTAAAATATTCAGAATGGTAAATATTTTCTTAAAAATAAAGTATTAATAAAACATTATGACATCAGAAGTATATTTTGCATTAAAATAGAGAAATACATTGTTTATCAAACAGAAAGTCATCTTTTCGCTGACCATCTAATGTGGTCCAAGGACCTCTAATTAATTTTAATTTTCCACGGACCCCTATAGCTTAGCAGGGATCACTCTCGGCACCCATGGGATAAAGGTATTGAAAAATCAGCTTTAATTTACTGAAATAAGAAGTTGGTATCAGCAAATGCTGAAATCAGCTTCAGAGTTGTAATTTAACGTGCATGTGCAGAAAATGTTTGAATTATGGGTTCACTTTTATTTCATGTGTGTGATAAAGTGTAAAAAACAATATTTTTAAAGAAAGAAGGTTATGCTATGCGCCAAATTGCTCCTGAAATAACACTTATAGATCTTCCTACTGTCGTAAGAATTTGAAAACATATTTTGAAACAAGTTCTATTGCCGACAGGAAGCAATATGGAAAAACTAGAAAAATCAATTTTACACGAAAACATGGCATTGGACAGGATTTCAGTTTCAAACAGAAAGCTGAATTCACAGCAAATTTTAAGACGATGGGATTTGACATCGAATGTGGATGTTCGCACACATATAGTTAAAAGCAAAATGATGAAAAGTGGATTAGATGCTTCACAGTTTGCTGAAAACCATTACTGACCGATTTTCTTTGTAAGGGATGATTTATATGAATAAGACAGACGTCACTATTTACGAACTATTAAAGACTGGAAGATGGTAATATTTAGTAATCAAAGTCAGTTTTGTTTTTCTTGGAATCAAAGTAGTACCTATGTAATACCATGAAATGAAAAAATAATAAAATAGCATAATTTTACAAATTTGTCTTTGTTATTACTTAGAATATTGGAATGTGGGGAAATTAAAATATTTCAAGAACATAAAAACATGCAATTTAATTCTGAGTTCTTGAAAAGTATTTTATGAACGCACACATCTTGATGTTTCTCTAGAAAGATTAATATATAGGTATTAAATTAATACAGAATATTATTGTCTGTGTGAAAAACTTTTATTTTATGTTACAAATGCCACACGCAAGAATAGCAGTAATGCCATTATTGCAAGAGCTCTTCAATAGTTTTCGACAGTTGAATTAAGACTAAATAGTGCAGGGCACGCGACCAATTTTTCAGCAGTCATAGGCTGACCAGAGTCTCACAGAGTACAGTCCGGTGAGTTGTCGTTACGAATTATGTAGAGATGACGTCTCAGACAGTCATGACCTGTCAAAAGTCTAAAACGAGCAACAGCAGCTTTTCTAGGAAACTCAGAAACAGAGGATGGATTCTCTTCAAGATTGCCCCAATTTTTCCCCCTTGGGTCCTTCGACATTTTTTGAAGTTTCCTTTTTAAAAAATTATTTTTTACAGGCCATATTTAGAAAAAAAGGCTTAAGGAATTAAAGGTTGAAATTTTTGCAGGTCTTTGGATAAAGAGGTTTCCCCTTTCTTAGCGGGGTTGGGCATGCTCTTCCTATAAAATTACACGTGCCGCGGGAAAATAGATTTTATAAGGAAATTCTTTTAAGAACGATCTGCATTTTAAATTTCTTTGTGAATTACGGAGGTAATTTAGAGATATGGTTGAAAAACTCTCATATTACTAATTTTTTACTTGGATACAATAAACATAATCACAAGGTAAGCTTTCGTTTTTATTTATTTGATAGATAATAAAGGTAATGAATGATTGAGTGAAAATTAACACCGCACTCTCCTAACTTCCATACTACACCAACAGGAGGATGTTTGATCCTCGACATATTTAACGTAGATTAGCCCCCTCTCCAAGGTGGGTTTTCAGCGGTAACCAGGCTCGAACTCATGGCACGTTAGTCATGAGTCCATTACCTTGGATTCGTGTTGGTACTAGGATACCAAAGGAATTTAAATTCAGCGAAGGAAAAAAATTAAGGGTACCCAAAATAGGGAAATTTGTTGTAAAAAAAAGTAAGGGAAAAAACAAAAAGAAGTTTAACTTTAATTTCGTAAATAAGTTTTATATAAACTTTGAAAAACCTAGCAAATTAATTAAAAATATGTAATAGAAAAAGATAATGTAAGTGGAAATAGATGTGTTAACTTAGTATTTAGAAAAAAAATATGAGAATAATCATTTATACCTTATAATGTCATCGTTATTTAAAATTGAACAGTTTAAAACTTTCCTCCAAAATTTTACTATATTATCAGAGAAGAAGATATACATCATTCAAAAAAAAAAACAAAGTGTATTAAGTTTTTTATTTTTCCTTAAGTGAGGGATATAATTTTTTTTATTTACAATTTGAAATAAATATACATTTAGGTAAATTTTACATCAACAGAGAGGTTAGTAACGGCGCTAAATAAATATTTTCATAGCTTAAGATATAATTCCATATCTTTACATAATTATAGATATATGTGTTGAAAAATATTCTATAAAGTTTTAATCCAGCTTCTTAAATTTTTTCCAGCAAAAAATTAATAAAACTACATGGAATTGTGGAAAATCTTATTTTTATTTTAGTAATTTAAATTACTAGAATAAATATGGAAGTGGTTTCAATAATTTATTTGAAAATGTTATATTTAATTATAGAACATATATACTCTCTAAATTCATTTAAATATGTTTTTTATTGAAGTTTAATTAAACAAAGATTGTGCATTTAGAAAGACATTATTATATAAACCCATATAATTTTTATTTTTAAATTTATTTCCAAATCAGAGTATTCTAAGGAATTCTCCAATGCATTTTTTTATGTTAAATGATGGTCACAATTTAACTAGCATTTAGCTGTAGAGCATTAAATGTATTTCTGTTAATATTTAGTTACATTTGTGTTAGAAATACAAACATAGTGATGAAATTTCACAGATTAAGGATATAAAGCAAGACCCAGTGAATTTTATTTAGGATCATAATTAAAATAAGCAAATAGTTATCTTTATATTTTTTTTAAATATTCATTAATAATCGGGAATAGGGATATTATTTTAAAATCATTTTATTGCTATAGTAATTTAAATATATACCTTTCCTTCAAAAAAAAAATGATTTAAATTAATTATATTAAAGCCCGTGTGTGTGTTTTAATCCAGATTTTAAAATAATTTTTAAAAAAAATCGAAACCTTTTGTTTAGTAATGTTTAGTTTTAAAGAAATATACCAAAAATATTTTTTTTCTTTCATAAGGAAGTAGGCAAAAAATGAAGAAATTTTGACACATGATTTTAGTCTTGATACATAATACTCTAGTAATACCGCCTATTATAACTCTTCTCTGAAGAAAATGAATCTAACAGTTAATATATATATAATTTATAACTTTACTATTATTAAACAAGCGTCCTTAAAACTGAGTAATACTAAGTAAATTTTGGCCTCTTTTTAGTTTACTTAATTTTATATTTGTAGTAACATAAATGTGTATTATGGATACATCGTAATTATTCTTACAAATATAAACTTTTAATTTTTAAAATGTTATTCCAAAATTTGCAAGTAAGACTATATTTGTCTAATGTTAAAGAAAAGAAATTCAGCTGAATCATATACTCAGTTTGTGAAAAGAGTTCCAATGTCGATTATAAGCGATACTACTACAAGGTCGGTTCAAAAAGTAACCGACCTCTTGCCAGAAAAAAACCTTAGTTACTTTACGTGATTGGGATTCTAATCGAATTCAAATTAGACCCTTTGCACTTGCACACACTCTCTCTCTTAGTCCTTCCAAAGCCGGAAACACTTTTGGAATGATATTCACCGTCGTGCCGAGTGTCCAATAAGTCCTGTTTCGCCAACACCGCCAGCGGGAAACAACTGGTACATTGGGGCGAAGCTAAAAAATTCAAGCAAATGCATTAATGTATCACTTCCCTCTGTTCACGGCTGTGACGTCATTTTAGAGCAGCGATACTCAACCTGCTGCCTACAGGGCCTTTTTAAGTGGCCCGGGTTATGGCCTGTTTCTCTGAGAAATTCATTTATTTATGAAAATTTGGTGTGAAATTCTTAGTTAAAAAATCAAATATATCAATTTTGCTTTTTGCTATCGATGTCGCATGGGGGCGAATTGATATTTTTTTTCTGATTAGTGATAATAGACAACAGTGGAGTAGCGGTCATTTTATGAGTGGAGCTAATTTTTAACTATTTTTCATATCTTACAAGCGAAAAATTTTCGAAGCGAATAGATTGTTTCAAGACGATTGGGAAGTTAACTATTTTGTAGTGAAAAACAAGCATAGTTCAGTAATTGTTTGATTTGTCACGAAGGGGTTGTACTAAAAAATACCAATAAACAGGAATCATTCAACGACACTTTTCCTTGAAAATCTCTTTCAAGAAGTGATAAATAGGCTTTCTTGAATAATCTTTACAACAGAAAAAAAAGCTTTTTGTCAGTGGTAATGTCACAGCGTTAACAAAGACAACATATGAAATTTGTTATATTATTGGTAATCATATGAAAGCGTTTATCGATGTAGAAATTGTGAAAAAGAGTGATTCTTAAATGCTTCCAATTTAGAAAAATTTAGAGACAAAAATAATAAAAAGTATAAAAAATATTAATGAAAAAAATCAAAATAGAAGTTTTAATATTTTCATTAGCTTCCACATTTCAAATTTTCTATGTTCTCTTGGTCTTAAAGCATTTCTCCCCTTCCATTAATTCTCAGGTGGCGACCCACATGAAATAACCATGATATGTATGCGTTCCGCGTGAAACAGCTAACATATGTTAGCGGCCCGGCAGAAAAAAAAGGTTGAGTACCCCTGTTTTAATCTTTACCTTTTGGGGGAAATTTCAAGGTCAGATAATTTTTGAACATACCTTGTACATTCTGATTACATTATTCAAAGCATTTTAATTCTATTTTTTAGCTATTTTTGTGTGATCTGATGTATATTTTTCTAAAGAAAGTGTTTTGAACACCTCTACTCCTCCCCTAAGTTACTAAACCAGCGTTTCTCAAACTGTGGGGCGCACGCACTAGCGGGGCGTGATAGCCTTACAACAGTGTTTCTCAAACTTTCAGTACTGGCGCCCCCCTTTTCAATCGCAATTTTTATCGCGCCCCCTTATACATTAATAAATTACTGAATGCAATAATAATGCCCTTTGACGCTAAAGCTACAATACACGATCTTAATTTTAAACCGTACAAATTAATAAATAAATTTTTGTATTATTATTTTTTAAGCAAAAAAAAAAAAAAATTAAGTAATAGGATAAAATTTTATTTTCCTTTCTCTGATTTTTAAATTGGAACATATTGCAAAATGCGGTGGTTGCTAGAAGATAAAATATAGATACCAAATATAAAAAAAACTCAGGGGGTCAATTTCAAAAAAACTTTGCTCTGCAAGAAACCCCATAAAAGTCGCTAATACTTAAAATTTGTTTTTAATTCAGTTTTAAAAATAAGTATTCAATTTTTATATATGTTACCTAAGTAATATATATTTTGTAAATTACTTTAAGTAAAGGTTAATTATTTTTTTTTTTCTCTAATTTTTTAAATTTAAAAACCCCAGATTGAGAAATAATTTTTAAATTTAAAGATTTATTTCCTTCCTTATTTCTAAAAGAAAAAATGTCAAAAATAGCCTAATCTATGTTGCTTGTTATCAAATCTATTACACTGGCACCCTCGCGAACGTACATGTGGTCGGGAACCAACAGACGCTGCAAAAAACTTTAAAAAATGTGTACCGCAATTCATGTCTTGGCCGAATCGATTGCTCCGAATCTCCCGTGCATTTCATAATTCACGCGTTTTAAATTCACGATTTTAAGTATTTACGGCAGTGGATTAAAACAAAATCAAGAATTTTTTAAATCGCAGAGGCATTCAAAAAAAAGCAAAAAAGTACACAGACGAGGGAAATTGATAAAAAGTTACGAATGGGGGGGACCATTTCAAAGTATTCAAAAGGGGACTCGTGCCAAAATTTTTTATGGTTTCCATCCAGTGACGAAACTAAAGGAAAATTTTTGTAATAAATCCTTTTTTGAATTCGGGATAGAGGTGGATCAATTTTTTCCACTGAAAAAAAAAAGAGCATTTCTATATTACCATTTTAAAAAAGCATACCTTTGGAATCCGGATTTTCTGCGATGGCTACTTTAGAAAAAATTAGTTCAGCTAAATATCAAAAAATAACTGAGTGTAATTTCAATTTTTACCCTTTCCCTTTTTGCTTTTGTCTAAGAAAACCCATGGACGTCACTGATAATTATTAAACTTTTTTATACTGGCTGGTCCCCCTTTTTATATAAACACGATTTTTTTTAAAAAAAATGATAATATATTATTTTTGGGATATAATAGCTTAATTGTAAGGGGGAAAAAAAGTGAGAAAATGATAAAAAAATGTAAAATGATTTTTGCAATGAATATTAAAATTTTATAAACGGTTTTGAATGAACGTAATTTTAACCCTCCAAATTAGCTTTAGAATAAATTCAAGTAAAAAAAGACTATAAAATTTAATGAATAACAATTGTGTTTTTTTTAATATTTAAGCAAAAAAGCCCGGATCAGGTGCCCCATACACGAAAGGTCGGGGGAGTGATGCACCCCAATTCTTTTTATATAATTATTTTCAATATACAAGATAAAAATCACAATTTCAGTGAATAATTTAACTAAGAGAAAATATACTTTTCCTATTTCAAGGATTTTTTTATTTGTCTTTTATAATTTGGGAAAAAAATCCCAAAAAAACTGAACTAAATTTTTCCAAAGGAATGACCAAAAAAAGAACACAAATCCGAAAATTTTGCAAAATTACAGGAAAGATTTGCAAGCAAAAATGTCACATTTTGTTTACGTTTTTGTTATTTTAATATCCGATGATCGAAAATATCCGTTGAGCTTTTTCTTGCTTGTGTCTTTTTTTCAGGGTAGGATTTTCGTACAGTTATAGCTTCATATTTTCTTAATAAAGTTCTTAATGTAGCTATTGAAAATTTTCCCCTTTTGTTTCATGTTTATTTTTTCAAATTTTTTTCGCCAAAAATTAATATGCATTATTTCGAAGTTTTTCCTTTGTTTGATCAGCTTCAATTTAATTTTAGAGATCCGGAATGCCATTTACATTTTTAAACCATAATCAGTCACATTACAATTAAAACCCTAAGTTATTCATAGGGAAAATGCAGCATGTTAAAGAAAATATTTTTAAAAAAAGTGTGGGGAACCGGCTAAAAAAGGTACCAAGATTCTAAAAAAAGTTTCCAATTCCCCGAAAAGGGTTTTTATCAATTCATTTTAGCCCCATTGGACCGTCATATTAAAGGGTTCTTTAAAAGGGCATTTTAAAAAATAAAAAAAATTTTTCCCCAAATTTAAAGATTTTTGTATTTTATGTTTCAGTATACCATAAAAAAAAATCTTGGCCCAAATTTAAACCTTCAAAATGCTCAATATGCTTATCCATGTATCAAAAAAAATCTTTCACATTGTGAAAAAAAACCAACAAATTTTATTTTACAACTTCCCCCAAAAAAAAGCATGTGCAGGTAACCCTAACAGAAGTTCGAAAACCAGCAAAAGTAACATTTTAAAAAAAAAAAACGTAATAAAAATTCTCATCAGGATTACAAAAAGCAAACAAAATTTTTTATTTAGCTATAGGATCAAAAAATAGCAAAAAGGTTCAAAGTAGAATCTTTTATTTTTTTACCTTTTTCACCAGATGATATATATAAATCATATCATGTAAATCGTATTTTTTTCATATCAAAAATATTTTGGTTTTTTTTTTTTTTCCCGTAAATTTAGTTTTCCTTTTTTTTTCGATGCTCGCACCCTCTTGAAGGGTTATCCGGGCCCCCCGTTTTAGAAAAAGTTTAGAAACACTGCCCTTACGGATGGGGCACATATCAAAAAATCGAAAATAAAATATTTTAAAATATTGAAAAAGGAAAAATACAAAAGATATTCTAATAATAAAGAAAAAAAATACACACAAAAATAATATGCTTGAAAAGCATTGTACTGAAAAGTATTTGATAATTAATTTATCAATAAAAATTAAGAACAAAATTATATTACCGGTGACTCTCAGGGGTTGCCATATTCAAAAAATAAAAAATTAAATTTTTATTGATAATATGAACGGTTTGCAATTAAAATCGTATTGTAGCATTACGACAAATACGTTAATAATGAATTCAAAGCATTGATGTCATATGGAGGGGGCGCGATGAAATATATTATTGAAAATAGGGTCGCAAGTATTGAAAGTTTGAGAAGCACTGTGCTAAACTGGTGCTTAATTTCTTTTAAAATTAAAATTGTATATACCTTAATCACATGCTTCTAACATTTAAAAATATCATTATGTTTTTTAAAAAAGGGGATACATGGGGCTATAAAAATAAACCCAACTTGTTTTAAAAATTTGAATAAAACATAAAAATACAAATTGCCCAATTCAACCCCCCCCTTTTTGCAACAAAAAATTAGACAAAAGAAATTTTTTAAAGTGGAAAAATAAACTGATTAAAAACCCGTTTAAAAGGGGAAAATTTGAAAAGTTAATATTTCGACTACGTTGAACCATTTAAAAAAGGGCAAAATTTATATTTTATATATTTAAGCCTTGTTTTGAAAAGAAAAATTGTTTTAAAATTTTTTGGAAAAAAAATTTAAAAATACAACATTTTACAAAAATTACTTGGGTATTCCCTTTTTTTAAATGTTCTTTTGAAAGTTTTAAAATGTTTTTGCTTGTAATTTTTTAGATCCTGAAGGGGCTCAATTTTTTTTTAAAAAATTTCAATTATTATTTTCAGATTACCCCATTAAAAAATTTTGGTTTTTCAAAATTTCTCCCCGGGGGGTAAAAAAAAACCCACTTTAAGTATATATTTCAAAAATTTTCCTTTTAAACCTCTGAAAGTTTACTTATTGGGCAAAATATTATTAAAAGGAACTTTTTTCCAAAAAGGGAATTTTGAAAAAAGGGTTTCTATTTATTTTTTCAAAATATTTTTAAAAAATTTTTTTGTAATATTTTTAAAACAATTTATATTTATTTTAAATCTAAGGACACTAAATATATAAAATTTTCCTTTTATACCTTTTAAAAACCCCTTAAAAGGCCCTACCTTAAACAAAAAAAAAAAAAATTTTAATTTTATTTAAAAAGATTTTTTCCAAATTTTTTGTTTGGTTTTTCCCCTTTTTTTAAATTTTAATTTTTTTGGGGAAAAATTTTTTAAAATTTTTTTTTAAAAATTTTTTTTTTATTAATTTTTTGTTTATAAAAAGAAAATGGAAAAAGGGGTTTAAAAAAATTTTCAAGGTGAAAAATTTTTTTTTTTTTTTTTTTTTTTTTTGGCAAAAAAGAAAAAAAAAATTTTTTAAAAAGAATGAAAAAGTTAAATAAACCCTTTTTTTAAAAATTGATAAATTATTGTGTAAACAATGAATACCAGTATAAATAAAGCTACATCTTTTTTTTAAATTAAAATATTGGTAGCAATTTAATATGTTTTATCTACACTAATCAGAAAAGTTATAAAAAAATAATAAAATAAGCTAGAAATTATTTTCTTTCGCATTAAAAAATCAGCTAATATTTTGATAGAAAAATTGAATAATGTATTCCTCTGTAATTAAAGTTAATTTCGTCGTATCATCCAACTAAATTGCAGTAATACCTCGAATTACACGAAACCGCAATTACGCGTTTTTCATATTCCGTGGATTCATCTTTTGTTTGAGCACTACACAACTCGATTAGTTATTCCATGCTTTCTGCTTAGCTAATGTATATTTTCGGACGTATTGCTCGGAACTGACGGTCAGCCTTAATAATTTATTTTGGGTTACTTACTTCTTTTGGGACAATCTTGGAACTAAATTTCACAGAAAACTTTAAATGGCGTCTGGAGAGAAAAACTGTCTTTTTTTTCTTCACTGAAACTCTGACGGAATCAGGGCCATAGCCTGATGAAATTGGTAAGGTTGTGACGGCTCTATCCGCGACCTTCTCACTAACAGTCCTCTTGGGGAATTTTTGGTCCTTAAAAATATTTTATGGGAAGGCATCCTTTACAGAAGACAACGTGAACAGAAAAATTGTCTACTACATAAAATCTAGGCTTTCAAGTTAAAAATAGAGATATAGGATAAGCTGTTAGCGGAGCAGTGATTAATCAAATTTCAAGTGTAATCCAGATATTGAGTATTTAAAAACTTTAATAATTAAGGCAGTGCTTCTCAAACTGTGTGGCGCGCCCCCTAGGGAGTGATAACCCTAAAAGAGGGGCGCGAACATATTGGAAAAGTCGAAAACAAAAGATTATTAAAAAATATTCATTTATTAAAAGCAAGCAAACAAAATACATTCTGACACATAAAAAAAAACATTTACACTGATATAATACACCTATAAATGTATCAGTACTGCGCAATGTATTTTATAATTAATTTAACAAGAATAAGTTAAGAACAAACTATTAACTAACAGTGACCCCACGGACTTGTCTTACATAAAGTTGCTTGCAAAAATTAACACTTATCTTGATCATTTGTATGTTTTATAATTAATCCTTTAACTACCGATTAAAAGTTACGCAATTCTCTCCCCAATACCATCGTTTTACAGGTATGCAAGCGTATGTGGTGTATTGAAGGGGGAGTAGAGAATTAATAAGAAAATTCTATGCAAACACTGTCAAGGTCACTTTATTGCATTCCAAAGCCTTGGAAATAATTCTATGGATAGCAGTGAACAGAAAGGGTACTATTTCTGAAAGACGCATATACACGTCCAGGGCAATTTTTGCAAGGGCTGAGCGAGACGTTTATATCCGTCTGCAACATTTCAGAGGTTAAAGTCTTCTTGTAGCCTTAGCGTCAAAGTATTGTATTATCGAAATTATTACCTTGTTATTGTAACGAGGGGGACGCAATGTAAATTATGATTGAATATTGGGTCGCAAGTATTGGAAGTTTGAGAACCACTAAATTAAGGTGGTTATTTATCACTGGAGATTGAATATATATTAGATAGAGCTAGGGAAGCAGTGTACTTGAATTGAAAAAAGTGTTACTGGTTATTAAAGTCTTCTTATATACCTCGCGTACCTCGTTAGTTGTTTTCATATTACTTCAAATGGGTGCATCTCTTAGTTTTGATTGATCGAGCTTGTGTTGTTTGTGTTGTAAATAAACTAAGGGATTTTGAACATAACAAGTCTTTTTTCCCCTTTCTCCCACATCTCTAGGCGCGGAGGCGAGATCCTTACAATGTGATTGAAGAAGTTGTCAATCTTGCTAGTCAAATAAATTGAGAAATAAACAGTGATGACGTTCAATAACTGCTGGATTGCCACAATCCGAGCTGACATTTGATGCGCTCATTGAAATGCATAAGCAAGAGCAAGACATTGAGGAACTTGAATCTTCAGACCCAGCCCAATCAAAATACAGTGTTGGAAATTTGAGCGAAGGTTTTAATTCAGTGCTTCTCAAATTTTCAATACTTGCGACCCAATATTCAATCATAATTTTCCAAGTGCCCCCTATACAATAACAATGTATTAAATTCAATAATAATATATTTTGACGCTAAACTTGCAATTTGACTTTAACCTCTTAAATGCTGCCAGTGTATATAAACGTCTCACTCAGGCAGTGGGTTAGTTGCCCCGGGCGTATGTATACGTCTTTCCGCAGTACGATCTATTCTGTGAACTGATATCCATAAAATTATTCCAAAGGCATTGGAATTCAATAAAATGACCTTGAAAGTGTTTGCGAAGTATTTACTTATTTCAGAGGATTTTCTTATTTATTTCCTCCCCCCTTCACAATACTTCGCATGCGTGCGCATACGTACAAAATGGTGGCATTGGCTAGAGAATCGCATAACTTTCAATCGACAGTTAAGGAATTAATTATAAACCGTACAAATTATCAAGATTAGTGTTAATTTTTGACTATAATTGTATATATGACAAGCTGTGGTAATATTTAAACTTGTTCTTAGCATAGTATTGTTAAATTATTTATAAAATGCATTGTGCAGTACTAATACATTTATTAGTGTATTACATCAGCGTAAATGTTTTTCTTAAAATTTTTGTATTATATCAGAATGCATTTTGTTTGTTTACTTTCAATAAAGTAATATTTTTTTAAAAAAATATTTTGTTGTCGACTTTTTAATATGCTCACGCCACCCTCCAAGGATTATATCGCCTCCGTAGGGGATCACACCCCACAGTTTGAGAAGCGCTGTCTTAATTTAATTGAAAAAGAGTTACAAAATGTAGATGATACAAATTCTAACGAAAGAGAGTATTTTTTCAACAAAATAAGGAGTAAAACAATTATTAGCAGGACATTTTTCAGGAGAAAAAATGTCTCTGAGCAGTCACAGACTACAATGTTAGATTTGATGAAATCTTCTACATCAAACTAACTACGGCTTGCGATTTTGTATTTATGTAAACTAACATTTTATTAAACATTGTTTTTCTAATGTATTATTGTCTTTCTTCTCCAGCCCCAATTTAAAATAATTTATATATATTTATTTGGAAAATTATACCGACTTATGCGGTTATCTCTCAGCCCACACATCGCGAAAGTTCTGGGTATTACTGTACTTCATTAAAATTGAAGAAATAATACATAAAGAGGAATTAAAATTTCCTTTTAATGACCTTAAACTGCGTTGGTTAAAATGATTTACAGGGATGTTATTCATTGTCAGATAAAAATGAATAGCATCTATTATAACATCTAACAATGAATAGTAGAATACCTTATCAATCTTGTCATCGTTCAAAAATACCCATTTAAAAATTTTCAAAATTAAAAAGAATCTTTAGAGTTTTATTGGCAAATCTTTTAAAACTATAATATCAGCAAATAAGAAACATCAATAGATAAACTAATTAATTTGTATTTGAGTTCCTTTTAATTTTATCGCTAAATATAATTCACTAACTGTTAATAATGTGACCTATTTAAAATTATAGTATTTATTCAAAAATTACGATCTATTACTATGACTCTAATATAAATACATGGATAGAAAATTAATTAATGTTAGGAAAATATAAGTTGTTCTACCGTTTTCTTAGGGATGTAGTTCAATAAAAAAGGTTTTAAAATTTTATAACATAAGATATTATTTGATTAAAATAAAATAATATTAAATTTACCACATATTTTACTAAACGTGTTTGTGTGAATAAATATAATGATCTTGAACCAAATAGAGTATAAACTGATCTCATAAAATGATGTGTATAAGTTTTTAAATTCATTGAGTTACAATTAAATTAACAGATTATTCTTAAAGATCAGCTTTATTGAAAATAATGTACACATTTCTTTTAATACCCTTACATACTCCTTTTACCTATCAATGCACAGCTACATGCGAGTTTTCCACCTTTCAAAACAGAGCTGCCGCTCATTAGAGTGTCACCATCCTCAGTATGTCTGCCGTTTTGCCTTTAACTCTTCTACAGATTGAAAATGTGTTCGAGTCAATGCAATTTTGATTTTAAGAAACAAGTATAAGGTGCGAGTCTATGGTGCGAGATCTGGAGAGTACGGGGGATCCTTGAATCACAGTAATGTGTTTGCCCGGAAAAAACTGTTTTACACAGGGCGCAACGTGCATCGGGGGCGTTGTCTTGGTGCAAAATCCGGGTGTTGCTTCTCTGCAGATCCGGTCTTTTCTTCCTGACTCTTTTTCTATGCTTTGTCAGAACCTTTATGTAGTACTGTTGTTTTATCGTTTGGCATTGAGATAACCATTCAATCTTGATGATTCCATTAATATCGAACAAAAACGATAAGCATGCTCGGTTCTTCAAGTCACGGATCGATCCGAACGTTAATTATCTTCAACAGCCACCCGATCTTCCAAAAATCGTTTGTGTCATACAAATTTGACTATGGGACGTACAACTATCTCCAAACAACTCTTTCATCAATTTAAAACATTCAGTTGGATTTTCTTTTTAAATTTCACGAGGAATTTAAAATTCATGCTCAACTTGGTTTTTAAGTTTATCATGATGCGTCCACTTCGACACAACAACGTGTTACTCTCAAAAGATGATGAAAAAACAAACTGAATTAGGTAGAGGGATGGAATAACCCTTGCCATCAACACGAGAAGAATCAAGAGGTCAAATGCATTTTATTCCCAATCCTCCACACCAAGCCTGACATCTAGGGCATGTGCTGTCCTGGAATTAAATTATCACAAGTTCTAACCATACTTCGTTTAAGCCTTCCGAACTATAAAAATATATATACTAAACTATCCGAACTACAAAAATATGTTAAAGAAACAAAAATGAATAGCTCAAGAGCAATTTTGTGCATTAGGGAATTGGAAGATATTTTAATAAATTATTTGATTTTTAGCAGAAAACTGAAATATCCAGTATGTTTTAGAGAAAGCAATTTCATCATGAAGAATATTGAGTATAGTGTAAAGGGGAGATTACGAATTGTGAACAAATTAAGTTATAAAGCATAACGTAATACATCAAGTACGTGTTATTCCATTGAATGATCGAATAGCATTCCACTTAAGAATCTTCACCATGTTCGTTTTTTATGTCTAGAAAAATATTTCTTGTTCGTTGCTTCCAGATTTTTCAAAACAGTTTATATATTACGTAGACGCCAATAAAAGAATATCTCGCACGATAATAAGTTTTGACATAACTATTTATTTTACATGCATTTAAATTTATTTGTGTGTTTGCTTTTAATATACATGGAAACTTTTATTAAATATTTTCACAGGATATTGAATAGGAAATCACATATAATCAGTAATAAAGCATGAAGCATGATTACCTACGTCTTTGTAAAGCAAATTTCTTAATTTATGAGAGATAATTAAAGTATGTGTTTATAATGTTATGAAATATTTTATTATGCACAGTGATCTATATAGATGCGAGACAAAAAAGAATGTCTTATATATGTATTAAACTGCTATAAGTTTATAAGTAAATATACTTAATTTTTTTTTGAAAGATTTACCAAGCAGCACAGCAGGATTTTTACTTTTTATATTTGCAGTTGCAGTATAAATTATCAAATTAAGAAACTAAGAATCGAAATACTTTTAAATATATAGATTATTTACAACTTATTTTATGTTCACGTAAAAAATACTGGGGCCATGAAGTACTATATCTTACATAAATTATTTTCAATAAATAACCTTACTTTGTTAAAAACGAATTTTACACCTCGTAGTATATTCGTAGCTACCATATTATTTAATTAATTTTTTGAAATTCTTTATATAATTTCCTAAATTTTGCATTGTTATTTTAAGAAACTAATCAAAATTTTTGAAAATATTTATCTGAAATTGGTTGCTAATGTTTTCCTCTGCCTTATACAGTAGAACCTGTTTTTGTGCTGTCCTTTTTTATGCGATTTTATTTTTGTGCTATTTTTTCTGTGCGATTTTTTTTATACGGTATGTGAATTCCAACTGTTTTGGAGCCCCTGTAATGCTTTCTATTAATGTACCAGTGGTTTTAGAGAATGTTAGGGTCCCCCTGAAAAGTCAGCTTTTGCATTTAATGTTTTAAAAATTAGGTAAATACGTACAAGGGGTTAGTCATGCCTTGTGCCCCCTAGAGTACAGGGATTAGGGGTTTACGTTATGCTACTTCAATGTACATATATACACTTCAAGATGCTCTCTTAATTTGTTATAAACTGTCTCCAGACAATGTACGTTCAGTTTCTTTCTCTCAACGCGCCTATAGCCCCCGCGCTTGATTGAAGACGAAACTCTAAATGACTGTGGGGTTATCAATAATTTGATAGATTATGTAGATGGGGGCAAGAAGAACAGGATTCCTTAAGAGCTAATAAAATATATGCTGAGATACCGCTTTACAACAAACTGGAAAGCATTTTCTTAAAATAGATACCAATTCCGAAAGGAGTATGAAATTTAAAAAAGAGCTTCAATCATGCATATCTCTTTATTGTGGCATTTACAAGCAACTGACCAACCGACCTTCGTCGTCGCAAAAACTTATCTCTTACTTTATGGTGCTAAAAAAAATAAATCTATTAAAATTTTATCTTCAAGTAAAGAAAGCCATTTTGAACTAATTCATCAGAAGATGAGCGCTTTCGATTACGATGAGTAGCAGTAAATTATTATGTGCATTTTGAAAACTTCTCCATGTATCCAATTCGAAACTAAATGTTTTTAAAATGTTTTCATGTGTAATTTAATTATTTATTTTGTCATGGAAGTACTTTCTTGTGAATTTATTAAGTGATTGGAGTATTTTCTAAGTGTGACTTTCTTATGCAGTCCCTCTCCACCACATAAGAAGAAATTTTTGAATGTTTCGACAATTTGTTTGTTATATGTAAAAATTAAAAAAATATTCGAATATTATTTGTGCGATTATTTATGCGGTCTCTATCTACCGCACAAAAATAGGTTCTACTGTGATTAAAAATAAACCTACGAGATACATATCGTAAAGAATAAATTTTTTCGTTTAAAATGTGGTGCATCGTTTTATATTCTTATTCGTTAACTATTACTATTACTATTACGAAACAATTTCCTGAAATGCTTCAGGTTCTTTCATTCAGTGTTAGTTTGCATGATTTTTTGTGGCCTTTATTAGAGATATTTCAATGCTTTGTTGAAATCTAAATAAGAATAGGGACTCATATAAAGTGCATCTTACCAGAAGAACAACATGAAACATTTTATGAAAGCTATGTTTCTGGTACTTTTAATGTTAGGCTTATTCTACTATTACTTTCTCAATATTTGTATTTATTATTTCTTGTTTCCAGGAAGACACATATTTTAAATTGATAGTTAAAATTTAATGAAGTTGATGGATTGATTCACTATATGTGACATAAAATAGCCACGTTTATAATTACGTATTACAAAAATATTAAGAATATCTAATATTTATGAAACCCAGTGGCTGAGTGGTTAGTACATCTCGCTTCCACATTACAGGTCCGAGGCTCAAATCCAAGACTGGACATGGTTGACTCAGACTTTTATCCCTTCAGTGGGATGATAAATGAGTACCAAGCTTTCTTGGGAACACTAAAGGTTTTCACTTCAGGCTGACCACATGACCGGAACATCTGCTTATGAACCTCAGGGCCCAAGGTCGCGTATACTGAGGTGGACACAGAACGCCTTGGTCCTCATGGGCTGTTGCGTCACAGAGTTAAGCTAATTATATATAATTTAAATGAATTTTATGTTAATATTCTTAATTATATTTTTTAATTTTAATTAATAATGTAACAAAGTATTATTTGTGATGTTTGTATTAAAAGTAAAACAGAAATGTTGTATAGCAATATTTGTAACTTACTCTATTCTGACATGTGTTTCCGATTTAACATTTACCAGGAAATATTCATTACTCATCAATTTTGTATTTAAAAACTTGATAATCCCTTTTGTTTCAACGACTGTCAACACTATTATTTTATTACAATTATACTGATTTCATACATAATTCTCAAGAATTCCTCATTATACAACGAAGACCAACCAAGTCATAACTGACGTGGAAAACATATTGAATGGATTGAAAACTAGGATCATTAATTTTTCTAAGAAAATGGGAACTATGTGAGTTTATTAATATTTAAAGGAAGTTAAAATAATAATTGATATGGCTGTTACGTTTTAAAATGAAAGATGAAGTCTTAAGTATCTGTTTGCTATAAATTCTATGAAGTCACTTAATAAAACTGGAAAAAAATTAAAACCTATTTCTTAAAATAATTTAAGAAGCCAGGTGATGTTTTGTAAAAGAGTTGGAGTTTTACCTCTTTTTAAAAGAAAACTAAATATGAAATGTAAAAAATATTTAAAAATAGTTCAATACTAAAAAAGTGATGGAACTTTTCGTAGAAAAATGAACAAAAGCAGCTGTCAAAAGAAATTTTCAGATACATTTAGAGGAATTAGGAATTTTTAAATATAAATCATCCAGAAATAAAGATATATATAATTCCCCTTACCCCTTGTCCAAAACACTTTAGTTTTGTAATAAACGTAAATTTCCTGATAATGTAATTAAGTTTTTAAAATGACATTAGTCCTACAGTTATTCATAAGAAACAATTTTGGGAAATGAAGCTAAACTCACTACAAAAATGGAATTCATCAAATGAGAAATAAGAGGGACCTAAGAAATGTCTGCAAGGAATAAAATAATGTTTTTTAAAAAAAGGTAAATAATTTAAATTATAAATGCACCAAAATATTTTTTAAAATTTAAATAGTTATAAAAAAACCCCTGGGAAATTAAAAAAAAATTCCAAGGAAATAAAAAATTTTAAAAAAGATTGGGGAGGAAATTTTTAATGTTAAATTTTCCGGGAAAAAGAAACCCATTTAAAAAAAGTTTTTAAAGGGGAATTTTGACATTTAAATTTGGAATTTTTTTTTTTGGGGTTTTTAAAAAACATCATTTTTTGATAAAAACAGGATAGAAATCCGGCAAACAAAGGAAAGTGGCCACCAAGGGTTATTTTGGAAAATGGGAGGGGTTTAAAACCCCCCTGTTGGGTTTATCGTTTTGGGGGGGTTTGCCGAGGTCCCATTCACCTCATGCACCACTTCACGTGGGGACGGGAAAATGTGCGGCAGAGATCGCTCAGTACATCGAACCAAGCAAAAAAAAAACCCTGTACCTTATCATTCAGTGTCTGCGAAACCATTCGACCCGTTTTCCAGGGGTTTTTCCCAAAACGTCCATTGCTTGCTCACCCCGACGCAGAACCAGACGTCTCCCCCGCCAATGGTGCGATGAAAGAAAGGATGTGGGGGGAGAATGGAATGAAGTTGTCTTTTCTGACTAGTCATGCATCTGTCGCAACACCTCGATGGTCGGATTAGAGTCTGGAACCCCGTGGAGAACGGATGCTGAACGGAGTTATGAACCGCCACACTGGTCCTGCACCGGGTTTTATGGTATGGGGGTATTGGATATCACACTCATTCCTTAGTAAGCACCGGTATCAAACATCCACCCTCATCTCCGAGGTGTTGGGGTTGTTTCCTTACCTTCGGGGCTTGGCCCACTATATTTAAACGAATAATGCGCGACCCCCGTGGCACGCATTTTCCAAATTTTTTTCGTCAGTCACCAGATTGAATTTTCCCCCGTCCCTTCCCCCTGATTTTGGATAAAAAACATGGTCCATGGTTGCTCAACGACTGACCCAATGTACACCCCAGCTGCCACACCAGATCAACTTTGGAACGGGGGAAGTTTTTGGTTGCTGTACCCCAAAGAACACACCCAAAGTCTTTGAATCAACGCCGAGGCGTGTGGCAGAGGGATCCCCAAAACAATGGGGTACTCTGGCTACTGATTTTTTAGGAACCACACTTCACAGAAGTCCAAATTTAATCATTTGTAGGTAACATTTTATCTACAAAAAAAATTTTTTTTTGCTATCCGTTTTTTGGGTGTTTTTTACTGGTCAGCAGTGTAAAATGTCTTTTAGATTAAAATAGATTCATATTTAATCAAATAGTTACATTTGATTTATAAGCAAATTATAGTTTTTAGTAAATTTGAATTGCAAGGGGTACTTTACTCTATGGATGGTACGTGTTTGTGTGTCAATTTCATTTCTCCTTCCCCTTTCTTTTGGGGTGCCCAAACAGCAAGAGGCAGTCTGAGATGTTTCTAAAAGTGTAAGAAAAGTCTTCAGGATTTTTGAGAAAGGGCAATGATACTTAATCGTTTGATAATGATAGCACAATCAAATTTCAACAATGAGAAACGAAAGATCAATTTAAAAGCAACTCCCAATTTTCAAAAAAATGGAAACTGAAAATTTTTTTTAAAAATTTTTTGACCCATTATATCATATAAACAATTCATTTCTATCTGTATAAGAAAAAAATGAGCAATAATAAAATTCATTCTGTTTTAAATTTTAACCCTAAATTTTTTTGCTTACAAATCTGATATAAAGGTACATATTTTTATGATGGTGAGAGATTATGTTTTCCGAAGTGGTCGAACCATTTGGTTAGCTACCCTGCAATGGAAACCCCAAAAGCGGAAAAAAAAAATTATGTCAACAAGGATGATTAATGTCTCATAGATTAACATTCTATATATCGATTGTGGCCCTAGAGCTTCCTTTCGACAATTTATAGAATTTTAGAGTGCTACTATAACTTTGCCACTATGTACTTCAACGTCTTCTGCACCATGGTTAATATTCAAGAGGCACTTTTTACAAATACTCGCATGAATTTAAAGTAGCAGCACTCTCGGTTTCGATTACCCTTTTGAAATTGACAATGAAGTATCACTGGTAACCAGGATTTTAAACGAATCATTTCTTAAAAATCTGAACGAATGGTGGTATCTGCACTATAAGCTATGGTGATGAGCACTACCTACCAAAGGCCGTTATATTATGCCAACTGGATGAACACTAAGTGAAAGTTTTTAGAGCGCAATCAGTTATCAAGGGCGATCCCAAACTCTAACAATAATCCGTAATCTCCTCAGAAATCAGAATACACACATTAGAGAGGCTCTGTAGCCCTAAATTGTACTTTTTCTTGATCACATTCTGAAGAGACGTCTTAAGGCATTAGCCAACTGAGCCCCGGACCCAAGGCCTCAGTCACAATGGGGGATTCGTCTCCTTCTTGACTCAGTGTTAATAAGATAATGATTTGAATAATTTCAACGGACAAATGTTACTTCTGGTTTATTCTCCAAAACGGAATTTCGGGGGATATGTAATTTACGTGACCTCGTCCATGCATAGGCCCAGATTCCCCCATAACCATCATTACTCATTCAGTAAAAAGGTGACTGTCGGTCGAGCCGGTTCTTGCGATTATAAATCATCCACATTTATTTGTTCCGGGGTATTGTTTGTATTAGTGTTTGACAACGTATGCTATGTACGTTTTCTCTTAAAAGGGCATAGGTGGAACTCTCAATTTTGGAGGGGGGCCTCATTTGTGTTCGGACCGGTTACAAAATCTAACCCCCCTACATCTGTGTAGGGGTCCCAGGGCTTTTTGTAGGGGCCGCGCCCATTTTTTGGGGGCCAGAGCTTACATATATCTAGGTACCCAACCCTACATCTGTGTAGGATCCCAGGGCTTTTTTTTGGAGGGGGCCCAGCGCCTACATTTGTGTTGGGCCAGGCTTTCATATACTAGGTAAACCCTACATCTTTTAGGATCCCCGGGGGTTTTGTGTAGGGGCCCCCGGCCCCATTTTGTTCGGACCAGAACTTCAAAACTAGGTACCCAACCACACTGTGTAGGATCCCAGGGGTTTTTTTGTTAAGGGGGCCTTTTGTGTTGGGCCCAACTTTCTTTCGGGGACCCCAACCCTACATCTGTAGGATAGGGCTTTTTTTTAGGGGGCCCCGCGCCCCAAGATGCTAAAGGTCCCCCATTCTGGGGGAATGTATTTCAAAAACCCAATTTTCATCCACAAATTTTAGCTAAGTGTAGGCTTTCCTTTCAGTTCAAAAATAAAAATGTTTCTTTCAGTTGCCTTTTCATTAGATATGTCATTTATTGATTGCATCTATAGTTTCGTGACAAAATCCTGGCCTTGAAGCTGAAAAGCTGGATTACATTTTGAATATTTTTTTTTCAATAGAATCTTTCAACAGGGAAATAGAAAGCAATTAACAACACAATAGTTGAAAAGTATGAAAATATCCTGAAAAAGTGTATAAACCATGTGGAGTAGCAAAATTTAATCAAAATACATTAGAGATTAACTGTGTTTTAAAGTTGCTATAATTATTAAAATTTTTCTTTATAGTTCCATAATAAAAAAAAATGCAATTGTTTTTAAGGTTAGTAATTGTTTTAAAATTGCGAATTCTAGTTGTAAAATATTTAGTCTTATAAGTTATCTGTAATATCTGACCTTTCTCTAAAATATTTTGTCGGTTTCAAAATAAGTTATCTTCTCAAATCATCGAGAACAAAAAAGTGCATTTAAAAAAAGAACGGCAAAACAAAAGTAAATTAAATGGAAAGGAAAAAAAAAAAGACTTGAGAACAAATTTAAAAACAAATGATATAAAGTATGGATAATAAACATAGTGTTATATAATTAAATACTCACAATCTTAAATCTTAAGAAAATTGGTTTTCATTCTAAAATAAATTATATAAATCTATTGTTTTTATTGTTTTTTACTCAGACTTATACATCGTTTAAATGTTATGTTTAAAAGTCGTATTTGTAAATAACAAGCAGACGGCATTAAAAAACTTTCTTAAATAGAACAAATATTAAAAATTTAATAATTAATTTTCAAATAAATTTAAATATTTGCTGATTCTCTGAATATCGTAAAAAGGCAAATGATAAAACCACGTTAACTAATAATCAAAAGTAATCCGAGATTTTTTTTTTCTTTTTTAATATTTCTTTATTAATAATTTTGACACTTTTTCATCTGAAAGCAGAGAAAAATTAAAATTACGTAAAACTCTAATGTTAAAACTTAGAGAATAAATTTACTTTCATTCTACGCGAAAAGTAACTATGTTCTGTATAAAAACCATTATATTTTTATAAAAAGAAAAACATATAACGTAAGAAAAATATAAATGTTCAAACACACTATATCTCCAAGAAAAACGGTAAGTCTGCATTTGAAAGATACGACATAATCAGACGATGGTGAACAAAGTCACGTATTATCGTTTGTCTTTTGTCATCTTAACTTAAGCACGGATGAATCATTTTCAAGGAACTTTTTCTGTAAAAACTTTTTATTCCAAAAGTTATATTTTTACATAAAAGTGGTTTCTTTTTTTGCTTCCTTTTTTTATCATAATTACGCTATAATTTATATCTAAGAAATAAAGTACAACAAATTCGCTGTATAAAAAATTCACAGGTCTGAAAAATCAAAACAAAAATACAAGAATTAAAAAAAATTACATTTTTATTCAAATTGAAATTATCCAAGTTTTAATGCAGCATTTATAAGGGGTTTAAAATTAAAGCTAAAACCTTTTTAAAAAAATTTTAAAAAAAAACCAAAAATTTTTTTTAAAGTGGTAAAATAATTATTAGAGAAATTTTTGAAAATAAGCAATACATTAATTATAATTTAAATATGGAATAATTAGGTAAATGTAGAAAATATCTCAAACACGGAAAGAGTATTGTATGCCATTGTATTTATTTACCATACGTAAAGGTAAAATATCTAAAAACTTCTCGATTTCTTTTTTTAAAGGCTTTAATGTATTTTATATGATTTTTAATGGTGACATAATAAAAGATATTTTTAAATAATGAACGAAATATAATAATTTAGAAATATCTTCTGAATAATATAAAATTATTTAGTATTATTGCAAAAAAAGAAAAATAAATAAATAAATAATCTTAATAAATCTTTATCTACTATTATTATTTTCAGAGGGTATGTAAAAATCCACTTAGCATTTAAATCTTTTAAAAAAAAGTAATAACAGAAAAATTATTTTTTATTTCCCATGGTTATTTTGTATGTGTATAATATATATAAAAAGTTTGATCATTATTTTTCAGGAATGACTTTAAAAATATCATACTCTAATTAATTCTTTTTAACTCCCCCCTCATTACGTAAAGAGTAAATTATTTGTCTTATTTCTCAAAAGACTCCTTACATCAAAACTTTTAATCAATTAACGAAATACTGTAACAGTTACCAGATCTGGCCAACTGAATTAAATAAATTAAATCATGTGATTCTAAGAACGTTCAATGAACTAAATAAAGAACGATAACCATTATATACTTCGCTCCTATGCTTTTGTGTCGTCACCACTATCTTCATGATATGTCTTATATTGTGTGTTATGTATTTAGTAGTTGTATTTAAAGAACCAACAAGGAAATCAAAATTAAAACACCATGAAGAAATGAGCTTAAATAAATGCAAATTAAGGAATCTATAGAAGTTAAAAATATATGTAGATAAAATTGAACTTTCATGCACATCTGGTTATATAACCCGCGAACACTCGCGTGCGGTGTTCTGTACACCCCAGCAACAAGAAAATCCTAACAGGATTCTAAAAAGAATGCGAAGAACCACGATTTTTTCTGTGTAACTGCACATTTTAGGTCATTGAATTAGGCCTTTGCCTCTTTCTCGAAAGTTTGGGAAAGAAATGCCTTAAGGTTTATGGGGGGGTGAGCTTTGGGTTTGAGCATTTGTATACAGTCTGCTCTGAAAGTTTGGAAAGTTAAAAATTTTTTTTCTATTTTCTACTATCATTATCTCATTAATTAAAAAAGTATATTTATTTGGTAAAAACGTTTTATAACAAGTTTATAAAAAAAATATAAAAATTATGTGTTTTAAAATAAAAATTTTTGTATGTTTAGTTTAAATTGTTTAGTTTTATTTGTATGCAAAAATTTAATAATTTTTATTTGTATAATAAAAAAACCTTGTACTTTATAAATTTTATCATAAGACTTAATTTTAATTTTCATAATTAAATACACGTGAAATTTTGGGGGTGTTTCACCCCCCGGGTAACACGGGTAGCAAGAACAGGCGCGAGTGACCGCGGGATAATATACAGTGTTGTGCTATAAAAGCCAACAGAGTTGTCTCACTCCGTATATACTATCAGTGACGGATTGCAGCTTGATCATTACTATGACTGGGTAAACAATTTCCCTGAACGTCCGGCATTAAAAAAAATACATCCACGGAGGATATATCTTTACGAAAGGCCCCCAGATCCGGTTGTTGTATAGTATATGTTTATTAAAGTCATTGATATCATCAGAAGGTGCATTTTTAGTAGCTAGGCCATCCATAATGAATGCATGAAAGAGGGTTATGTGCACGACAGGTAGAAACTACAACTGCTTTGTGTATTGAGAAATGGTTTGACATCTGATTTGGTGTCAACTTTATCGTCACTGAATGAAAAAAACGAGCAGCATCGGGTGTTATTTTTAGAAGAATCTCGATGTAATTTAAGAATGAATGATGATATTGGATTAGTGTAGTGGCATCCCTGAGAACGTCATAGCAGTCTTACAGAAGCTCCGTAATATGGAGCAACCTAGCTTTTGAATAGCAGACGTAACTTATGCATATTTGCAGCAGTTTAACTTCAAGTTAACTTATCAGTGGCACGGCCATTCATGCATCCCTCCAACTGCAGCTTATTCCATTAGGGCTACGTTCTTCTTCATTTTACTTGACGACTTTCGGTAGTCTGAATGAATTTGACATTCTTGCTTGACCGGCAGCCTCAAGCACGTCTTACCAATGAAACATATGTCTGTTGATGTAGGCCATAATGACATTTCAGGAGATAGAGGAATTGAGATTTTTCAATTTAGTCAGATTAAATAGATACACCTTAAATACCATTAATAGTCTTATTCACAATATGTTTAAATTCACTGAGCATGCACAGATGCTCAGAGGGCAACATTAGAAGCTTAATCAACAGTTCTGTGAGGCATATTTTTATTTTTTTTATTTTATCATTTTCATGGGAGTGTCACTTTATCGAATCTGTTATATTCCTATGGTTACGCGCATTCCTTCTTTGTGCTTCAGTTCACTTTTAACGTATGCATATATATACAGGTATAGGACAAAATAAAAGGAACACCCATTTAAACATTAGTCATCCTTCGAATGTTCAATAAATGGGCACCAAGTGTAGCAACATTGTGCCGAATAGTGGCGCAGAAAGGAAAGATGCCAGTATTCGGTCATCTGCCTGGGTGAGAGTCGCATGAGAAAACTCTGTTCCTTGCAAAGCGCGATTATGTCCGACTTCTCCAACGTGAAAAAAACAAGATAATTGATCTGCTAAGTAGCTGCCTTGTCCAGAACAGCCAACCTTGTGGGTGTTTCAAGGACCATGGGTCATGACAGCCTACAAAAACGTGAGTAAAGTGTCTTCTGCGAAGTACAACAGTGGACTAAAGTTGAAGTTGAAGGACCGTTATAGAAGAGTATTGAAAAGGATAATCGCCAGCAACACAGGACTGCACTGCCTCAGATATCGTCAGGGATCAATACCCACTTTTAGAACACCGTTTTCAAGAAAACTAATCAATGGGAGTTGCATACTGCGAACATTCTCTCATGGTCGAATAGCTATTCCAAAACCATTAGTTTCGAAATGGAATGTTACGAAGTTACTACATTGGTACCGAGACCACTTTAACTTTACACAAATGCAATTGATTCATCTGGTCTGATGAATCCTCATTTACATTACCTGAAACCACCAGATATATGTTCGTCTGCTGAAATCCGGCAGAAGTATTTCATGTTGACTGTCTGGTTCCAGCTTGAAACATGGAGGGAATTCTGTGATTGTGTAGAGCGCAATATCTTCCCGTGCATTGGAATTTCTCATTTTCTTGAAGGAGATTATCACAAGCAATGATAGCTGAAGCATTCCGGCAAAGTATCGTCACCCAATGCTTCATACTCTCTTTCCAGGAAAACGTCATTGGTCCCAAGCGGACAACGCCTCTTTTCACACGTCTCGTTGTGTTCAGACATGGTTACATGAGTATAATGATGAAGTGGAACACCTAAAGTGTTGTTTCTAGTCACCCGATCTAAACATCCATGCTCGGTTTCCTCTTTCCTGCACACTATTTGAACTCGAGACGGCCCTGCTACAGGAATAGATGCGAATTTCCTGGAGTTTTGTTCAAAATCTTTATTTGTCAATCCCATGTCAAGGCCAAGTGGCATTCAAGCCAAAGGTGACCTAACCCCTTATTAATAAAAAAAAATTCCCTTTTTCTTAGATGTTTCTATTATTTTATCTTATACTTGTATACATATATGTGTGTGTGTGTGTATATAGTGGATATTTTTATATACATATAATGCGTTTGATTACAATGTTTTGGAATCAATTGTTTTATTTTCCTATATGTTATTAAGAAACTAATTTTTAATGTAAAGCCGATTCGTATTAGAGATGATAGAGTTTTGAGAATTTGAAAAGTGTACCTTATATGAAAAGGAATTCTGTGATATTCATTTGTCTAGCAACACAAATATTCCACTAGAATTACTTTTATTGTTTTATACGTGGGTGCTTATATTTTTACATTACTTCAAGCTGTGTAGGTTTATTAAAGTCCTGTTCACAGGCATTTAGTTTCTGGAATGGAAATTATTTTTATTTTATTTCCAAGAGTTTTATATTTGTTTTATTCTCAGTGAGAAAATTGGACGAAACCTTTGTGTCAGAAAAATATAAGCAAACCCCATGGAATTTCATTTATTTATATATACTTATTTTTCTTTAAAAAAAAAAAAGTACATGACTGATGTGTAGGCGTAAAAGAAAAAAAATTTGAGATTATACAGTTTCGCAAACTGTATAAAGTGATTATTTAAAGTATGAGAGGTGACTGAAATAGGTAGGAAATTGTGTAGGATAATATTCATCTAATAATAAAGGAATGGAAAGTAAGAAATAAATATAAATTATAACTATATTTTAACGAAACACATATTTTTAAGTTCTATCCATCGATTCACTTTTAAATATATATATGTATATATATATATGTATTATATTGAAGTAGTGTTGGCCGGTGTATGTGATTATCATTTTTGATGAAAACGACGTCTTCAGAATAGTCTTACCTCCTTTATTATGAGCACACATCAGTAGATTATAGCACAATTATGTTACATGTTCACATTGAATAGACAGTGGCATTTTGGAGGATACAACACAAAGACAAAGAAACTGCAAGTATTTACAACCTCACAAGATGGCGGCAAGCAGAGAAAGAGAGCGATTACATCAGATTTTTGTGTTTATATACCAACAGTGCACAAGCGCGTGACTATTAGGTAATAGTAGTTCTAATTGGCTAGAATGCGCGGGATAGGGATTTTGGTTTAGCCGATTACGATTAAGATTACAATGTTTATTTTTAAACCTAAGAATTAAAAAAGATTATTTATAGATCATTAAAGAGTTAATTAAAAGTATGTTAGAGGGAATTATTACATATATATATTATAATTAAAATCTGAAAGTGTTGCCACAAAATGTTTTAGCTCACTTCAAAGTTGATTACTGTAAAATTATGCAGTATCATCATTCATAAAGTAACAGCAATGTTATTTATTAAGAACCACACTTCAGTGATGCAATCTATTTTAATATTGCCACTTTTTTAGATTAAGGGGCTATAGACGTTTTATACTCATATCTATAGATTTCACACGCATAAATATTCATAATGGTATATTAAATTCTTTAAGAAATGTAAGACTTTTAGCAAAAATTAAATGTATTCCATTCAAACAAAAGGTTTTAAATGAAAATATTTTGTGGTTATTAAGTCCCACGAAACTCAACGTGGCTAAAGGCAAGATGTACGCGTGTCGTTAAATGTAGTTTGAGCATCATATATGTGACAGTAAAATTTGATTCTGTTCCATCCCAATTTTGAAGGAGAACATTCCGGAGGTGGTCGGGCTCCCACCTCCATTCTTCTTTCACCAGTTTAACGAGAGGACTTGCGGCTTTACTGCTATTCAGAGTACCTTCTTGCCCCAAAGGCACTATTTACTTACAAACATCTATGCCTTCACCAGTAGTCAGCGTCACTAACTACTACACCGGATGATCGATAGCCTTATTTCCTTGTAGACGTAACTAGGTTTATGAGTATTGTATTAAGTCTTAGTTTTCAAAAAATATTTAACCACACTACTTTTACCATACGGCAGAAAAATTACATGACGGAGGCAAATAAAGAATAGGAACATATATATATTCATCTGTCAGGTAGGGAAAAGTTGTTAAAAATTAATCGAATAATAAATAAAATATAGCGAACTCTTTACTACAGCGTAGAGATTTTAGGGTGAGTAGGACTATTTATATGTTTAGAGGGCACACTGACGTAGATTATTTTTTCAGAACAATGTTTTTTTACTGCACATTCATTTTTCTATTTTAAACTTTAATTTCTTGTATTTCTCAGTACTGGATATGCCCCGCCCCCATCATCTTAAATTTCTTTACTAAGGATTTCAGATGCCAATGAGAGTCAATTTCCTCGCTCGCCTAGATCCAATCAAAGAGCGACCACTCTCTCTCTCCCATGCATCAGAAAATAGAAGTGTAACTTTTCCGAGAGATTGGTCCAGCCAGTCTCCAAAGTGTCCTTCTTCCAGCATGAGATCTTTCACAATCGTTTAACATCTATCTTCAGATATGGGATGGAGTAACGCAAACGGCCCATATGTCCAGTAACCGCACCGCAGGCACTGACGTAGATAAGAGAATAATTGAAGAGAGAGGTCGGTGACTCCCTGCTCTGATGATGTCTTTTGTACCATCCCAATAAGTGCCAAGTGGATGCCATTTTGAAATGGTGATGCATAAATGATAATAAAGTACCGGGCTTTGAAAATGACGACCTTCTTCATTTACTATCAGGCCTGAAGCCTGGGATATATATATATACTTTATTTAGTATTGTTACGAAGATCCAGGATTCTAGGATTTTATGCAAAAACAACCACAGTTCTTTAAGAGCAATGCTAATTTATTATCAAAAATACAATCCTTTAAATACAGGATTCAGCGGCAATATTCGCAGGGAAAATATCCGAAGGTCTTCACACCTTCAACAGCAATCAAACACAATAAACAGTGTTAAAAAAATACACGTAAGTACAAGATTATTCACAAGCACAGCGGAGCTAATCGCTAGTCAAAACAATGTTCATTCTTCGCTGGCTGAAATCAGACTGATCGCCAAACCGGCGAGTATCTTTATTTTATAGGCGTGACAGAAACTTCGAGAAATATAACCGCTCGTGTCATTGAACGTGACATTAGTGGAGAGATCCACTACTTTCTAGAAGATTCCAGAGGGTTCCAAACTCGCCAACATGATCGCCAATGACGCCAAAGTCGCCAAATTAGCCACCAACTTGGCTCTACCGCCAAGATTTCGCCAAGTTCTCATTGAATCGCCATTATAACGTAAAGGGTGGCATTGCTTGCGAATAGTGCAATTTTAACATGAAATAAATATAACATAGAGTAATATAAATGCATTAAACACCCAAATACAAATTATTTACACTATTTACAGAAAATTCATAGCAATATTAATCAGATTTAAACTGTAAATCTTTAAAATATAAATAATACATTAGCACGCTCGCGACAGTATGGAAGATATTAGATAATTAAAAACATCTAGAGATAAGTAATACTCTGTAACTGATCAGAATATTATTTATCCGATAAAGAGCCAATCTCCAAAAAGGTTTTACAAAAGATAAAAAGAGAAGTATGATATTTATATCTAAAATCAATTCGCCCACATCACCATAAGCAAAATCTGGAAAATATCGAAATTTGCCAAATGTACAGATTCCATTATACTCAAAAAGCAGGAGATATATAGACAATATTTGATGAGACAAATTCATAGACTAGCTGCCAAAAAATATCTCGTGGGATGGGGAAATGTGTAATCGGTAAATGGTATAATATTCCCAAGAAAGGCACAATAAATTCGTCGATGTCTTTTAATCAAAAAGTAAACGAACCATCATTGTTGGATGAGTTTCAGGAATGACATCATACACGCCGACAATACCCCCAAATGTTCAGTGGACATGTTTTCAATCATAAAACAACAGAAAAGTAAATATTTATGTCTGTCGTACATCGGTTGTGAGGACTGCTTCATAAATCAAATCGCGATGTTAGGAAATTTAAAGTATATTGATTGATTGTTGGCTTTTTTAGGGGATTGTTTATAAAATCGCATACCTTTAAATTTATCATCTTAATTCAGTTCCATCTTTGTTAAAATCAATGGGTCTATTTTATTTAGTATTTAATATTTAAAAATCTCTAACAGTTTTTTTGAGTAAATATATACTTTACTTGAAGTGTAGAAAAGACATGGAGTTTTTTCAATGAGAATTACGATTTTACCATAATAATAAAAGTGTTAATATACAATTACAATTTTCATTTTTTTCTCTATTTTAAAACATATTCCAGTTTTCCCTGTATATGTTTCCATATCCTCAAAAGGAACGAATTAGAAGTATTTGAGAACATTCTGATTAAGTACATATTTTGTAAGATATTATCCGTGTATTATGACCATGTTTTAAATCGTTTTTCAAAAGAATTGATATCGTGCTTTCATTACATTGAAATTCCTAGTTCTGAAACATTGATTACAGCTCTGTTAAATTTTTACTTCATGGAGTTTGAGATTTATCCCAAACGGATTATATTTCATATTTTTAGAATTTCTGCACAAAAATATTTGTGAACTTTATAATTTTACAATATAATTCGCCGAAAAAAATAAATAATGGAAAACTGTTTAACGCTCGTACACAGTCAATTAACAAAGTACCCCAAGATTTCAATCCTTTACCACAATCCAGTCCCACATCCCACATCCTCGGTGAACTAATGAAGGTTTTCCATCCAGCATGATTCTTGCTCAAACCACCAAACTTCATCTCACATACTTAAACATGTTATGCGGGTCTCTTTCTCGAATATTGGGGACACTCTGAATACCCCTCTGACGAAAAACCATCAAAAATAATCAGTACTTAGGGTGAATAGAATAGTCTTTCGCTGATTTAACGTTGATGAACTCTGCAATAAACAAGTTCTTTTCACAGAAGGAAATTCAAGGCAAGCAGAAGGATTTATTTCAAGCATTAAGTTTTTATGTAGACTTCTGGTACAGCAATCCTTGAATCTTTTGCTCCAGTGCTCTCTAGAAGTTCATGAGACAGTTAAGGATCTGTTACACTCTTGTTATATCTCAATGCAATAGACAAATATCGATCTTCATGGGTCATCGTGTCTCTTGAACAATCTTACCCTGACATCTTGTTCCGTCATCCATTATCATCAAATTGTCTTATATTATAATATTGCTCAAAGACTTTTCTAACTTTACCCGAAACTACTCTGTCTTTGATCTACTGAAGAACTGCCACATCACTTTGTTTCGTAAGCGTTATTAATCATTTTCTAACTGTGTTTTTTTAAAATATCCCTACGAGTCGTAGAAAAAATAAATCATGAAAGTAACAAAAGTGTGCTAAGGGAGGATGAAAAACGCGGAATCAACATATACCAGTGTTTCCTTAAGTGTGGCACGCTTACCCCTAGGAAGTACGGAAAGAATTTGGTGTGAGTACGCGTTGCACCGGAGTTTGGTGGGGATATGCACTACACCATGCTCAGTTGCGCATAATTCTACGCCCTCATGAGTCAAATCAAGACAGTTTTGTGAGGGGTGACACTGTGGAAATGTACCACAATTCGTTGGTTATATTTACCCTACTTCGTTAATAGTTTATAGCTTCTCCGTTATCAATTCCAAGTGTTTTTAAATTGTGTGATTTTTCTTATAGGAAATTTTTGTTGTGGACCTTAGTAAGTCCCACTGATTTTGATTACTACAGTGAAAATTAAATAACCGAATTGGTCTACAAAATTATCTTTATTGAAAACAATGTATAAATATTTTTAAATCCCTTCAACATATACTCCCCTTCACTATCAATACGTAACTGCATACGAATTATCTGCAGTTTAAAGCGAAGTTGGGGCTCATTAGGTATCTCCATCTTCAGTATCTGCCATTTTGTCTTCCCCTCATCAACAGATGGAAAATGTGTTCCCTTCAAAGCACTTTTCTCTTTAAGAAACAGGTTAAAGTTGAACGAGGTGATATATAAGTATGGTGGATGCTCGAGAACAGTAATGCGTTTGTCTGCCGAGAGACAAATGTGCACTGGAGCGTTGTCTTGATCCAGTTTTCGGGTTCCATTTTTGGGCAAACTTTCACCAAATGCAAATTATAGGCCGAAATGCTTCTTATTTTCTCTCTGACAATGTTCGTAGTATTTGACATCATCCGAGCACTTGAGAATCTGTATTTTCGCAAGATTGCATTCATTTTTAAATGTTTTCATCAGTTCTTGAGGACCCATGTTGATCATAACGTTGATCATCTTCAAAAGCTTTCCGACCTTCCAAAAATATTTTGTGCTACTAAAAGGTTTGACCACTTAAAATGAATTTAATCTCTCCAAACACTTCTTTTAACAATTTGAAACATTTGAGTTTGTTCTTTTTAATATTAGAGGAATTTTTTTAAACATATGCGCACTTCGAGTTTTAAGTTCATCAGGATCATTGCGCTTCGAAACTACAATGTCTTACTCAAACAAGAATAAAAAACGAACTGAACTAGATAGAGGGATGAAAAAACGTGCCACCTGCCCCATAAGGATCAAGGACAACTATAATACATTCCTACTCATCCATACCAATCCTAACGGCTATGGCATGCGAAGTCCGAGAATTTAACTGTCACACCTTGTATTTTTATAAAATAAAATTTGTATCCCTAACATAGGTTATGGATCGATGGTTGAAACTGGGAACTACTACACCTAAAGAAAGTAATAATTATAGTAGCAATCAACAAACAGGAAATAATGAAATTAAAGACGAATCAACTTCAATTCTGAAAGAGCCTGTTAACCCGCGGTCACTGGGTACCGTTTTTCTAACAAGTCAAAGCTACTGCGGGTGTAGAGAACAATCTCAAATCCCTTTTAACACGTGTATTTAATTATGAAATAAAAATTAAGTCATTATGATACATATTTATAAAGTATAAGATGTTTGTTGTGCTATACAAATAAAATTATAAATTTGCTGGTATGCCAAATGAGACCAACACATTAATTTAAACTAAACATACAAAATTTTCATTTTAAAACACATAATTATATATTTTTTCATAAACCAGCACAAAACGTATATACCAGTAATAAATATACTTTATAATTAATGAAATAATGATAGTTGAAAGTAGTAAAATAATATTTTAATCATTTTCCAAACATTCAGAGCAAATTGTAGACAAATGCTCAATTTCTCGAGGGAGTTCTCAGCCCCCCAGATAAACTTTTGAAGGTCATTACATTCCAATTGTTCGAAAAAGAGTGGGATTGCATCAGACCTGAATGTTCAATGACCCAAAATGTGCAGCTACAGAAAAATCGTGTTCTTGCGCATTCTTTAGAACCCGGGAGGATTTTCTTGTTGCTGGGTGTACAAAACACTCCGGAAAGCGACGCGCGGTTGGGTTGTTATAAGAAAACCCGCTAGTACGACAAATAATATCTTAAATTCGTGGATTCTCATCGACTGGAGATGAAAATGAGCCTATTTCACTTTGTTTCATTTGTTTTGAAAATCAAGCAAAAGAAAGCATGAAATCATCTCAATTTAAAGCTCCATTTTGAGACAAACCATAATTACAAAGATAAGCCCGCGATTTTTTGAGGACAAGGCTAAAATTAGTCTCCAAAACACGGTCTTCTAATAGCCGCATTGCAAATAATACTTGAAATTCCGTATTACTTGTGGCTTTTAATTGTGAAATTTAGTGCCGAGGAAAACATTGGTGAAATTTAAGTCAAGCCTGTGCAGCCGGCAGTGCCCGTATGAAGTATCAATGAGGGACATAGAGCTGAAAAGGGACTCTCGTGGACTCGCACATTTCTTTCTCAAATATACAGTTCATCGAAGAATAATTGATATGTCTAATAATGGGAAATAGATGTTATTAAATATTTCTTTAAGTCGTTATTATGCACTACAAATCGATGAGTCCAATGATATTTGCAGTATTTTATGTAAATCCTTATAAATTTCTTTTATATATGAAAAACTCAAGAAATTTAAATTAATGATTACTTCATTTTCCTTTGCCAAATTGAATAATAGTGTTGCAACAAGCACAGATGGTGGAAAAAGTATGCTCGAAATTTTAATAAAGAGAGCGTTGCAAGAATTCGAAATGTTTCTCTAAATGTCATATCCGCACAGTATTGCATACACAGAGAGGTTTTTGCAATATGTAAGATGCCTGCTGATCTACGGAAAATTCTGGATGAAAACCTGAA
Source organism: Trichonephila inaurata madagascariensis (assembly GCA_019973955.1). Classification (NCBI taxonomy): domain Eukaryota; kingdom Metazoa; phylum Arthropoda; class Arachnida; order Araneae; family Nephilidae; genus Trichonephila; species Trichonephila inaurata. The sequence goes on along the minus strand of BMAV01021329.1, from coordinate 38,565 downwards.
AGTCGTAAACTAGATTAAATACTGTCCTTTCATTGCACAACTTTTTTCGTAAAATATGTAAAGAAATGGGATGCAGTCATACCCAACTTTTTTTTCATACAGATTTCGTTAGCTATCTCGAGGAAAAACTTTGAATAGATTGATTGAACTTAGATATGTTTCTTAACGAGAGGTTTCAGTGGAGAAAATTTTACATGACTGGAAATGGCTTTGTAAACTAGCATACTTTGCAGATATACTCTTTGTACTAAATTGTCTCAACTTATTGTTTCAAGGCACAAAGGAATTTTATTGTTTCAAGTTCAAGATAAAGTGAAATCTGCCATTGTAAAATAAAATGCAAAAGAGAGTTGGTAAGGGATAAGTAGATTTGCTTTCTTCTTTTCATGAGTTTATAACACTTTCGTCTACTAAAATTGATGATGATACTCTGAAATGCATAACACAGCATTTGGAGAGTTTGCGAGAGGGCTTGAAAAACAATTTATCTGATATAAACAAGACTATTAAGTGGATAGGATATCCATTTAACATTAACACTGCATCCATGTAAGAAGATCTGTTGCATCGAAAGTAAAATAACTGTTATCTTTGACAGACGTAATCTTGAGAAATACATATAAGTGTACTTTAACATCATTTAGGCTACAAATGCAACATGTGTATCTGTTTTTAATAGAAAAGCTCCGAAATACATCTTGCGTTTTCTAGCTTCATTCTTTAAGTTTATTTCAAGACATTTCAGTAAACATTAATTCGAAAAAAGCGGTGCGCTATTGGACTTGGAACCACATCTCAGATTAAAACTAGCAACCAAGGAAGCAAATTATGACGATTTGTCATCTCAACAGAAATAATTTCATTCATCTCCTTAATCCAGCGTTTCTCAAACTGTGGAGCACCCTCCCCTTGGGGGGGGCGTGATAGCCCTACGTGGGGGGGGGCAAACATATCGATAAGTCCAAAATAAAAGATTTAATATAATTATTAATTTACCGAAAGGAAAAAAAAAAAAAAAAAAAAAATACATTCTGACATGATAAAAAATAAAATACAGATTCACAGCGATATAAAAAATACTTATAAATGTATCAGTGTGGCAAAAAGTATTTAATAATTGATTTATCAATACATTAAAGAAAGTATAGTAATTGCTTGTTATTTCCATGGGCTTGTCATATGCAAAATATAATATATTGATAATATGTGCAGTTTATAATATTAAAGTTGCACATTGTAGCTTTAGCGTCGAAGTATATTATTATTGCATTCAATATATTGAGGGGGGCGTGATGAAAATTATGACTGAAAATTGGGTCTCAAATATGGAAAGTTTGAAAAGCACTGCTTTAATCCTAATAATTGTTATTTATAATATAAATTTTATTATATGAATAATTTTATTTCTCTTTTCTTATTAATTTGTGTACGTCACAAGAAAATAAAACATTTTGATTGTTATTAAAAGACATCCATTTTTTTTGACGAGGGGTACGAAAATTATAGAACAAGTACACGTAAGTCAAAAGTTTGGGAAACACTAACCTAGATTATTATGTGTCACAAATATTTTGAAAACTTCCCTTTTGGACTTAACATTATATTAATCCAATTAATTTAACTTTGCATCAAATATTTTATGATAGAATTAAAGTTTCTAAGAAAATTAATTAAAATTTTACAAAATTCAATTTCTTGATAACGATGTTGCATCGACATTTGAAGACAAGATTATATGAAAATCCGCACAAGCAAATTTCATGTAAATAACTATAAAGCCTACTAAATATTATTACGCATAGTTTGCAAGCTAGAAAATATTTATGCTTGGAGCCTGAAAAGGTCAGTCGTGCCTTATAGCAAAGTAAACAAATGTTAAAATTCTCAAAATAATTTTAATCTTTTGTCATGTTTTCTGTTATGTAATGATAATAAATTTTCATCAAAATAGCTATATTTCACCATATCGTTAAATTTGATATCGATTTAATAACTTATGGAGAAGGTGGATCATTAAAACTAATTTCTTAATTTGTCAGCTTAATTAGCTGAAAATGGAATCAGTAAAGTAAGTGATTATTATATGTCAGAATTTAAATGTATTTTGTTTAAAAAAAAACTATTATAAACTATTTTTTTTTAAAAAATTAATTTTTAAAAAGGCTCCTTGCGCATTTGTTTTTTAGATATGTGCATAATTTTTGTTTTATATATAGATGAATTACAACAAAATATATCTGTGCATGGATTTTGAATTCAGAATAAAATTTAATGAAAAAAAGATAAATTTTCAGTAACATATGAAATATTTCACCACTTATCACTCATTCAAGGTATTGAAAACAACACAAAATAAGACCCGTTAAATATATTATAAAACTAATGCACAAAATTTGTGAATTATATCATCTTTCATATGGCTGTAAAACCTAAAAGAGATATGACGTAATTTGTGCAAGGAGCATTTACGTAACAATGCAGTATGGTACGAACTAAGAAAAAGTGCATTTTAAACATTTATTTGAGTAAAATAAAAATACCCAGGCAATTATGGTTTAATTCCAAACCACGTACCTTTAATGAATCATTTACGGAAATATAAGGACCTATTATTGAAAGAGAAAACTTGATCGCAAATTTTGTATTCTAAATGATGGACACGCAGTAAAACCCAAATCATCCTCTTCGTTCGAAAATTTTGAACCTTCCCGGTTTTTAAATATATCACTTTTTGGCGCATAGACAATTTCTAATGATAGCCCCAGTTAGCAATTTATCGTACAACCCCAGTACCAGAATACCCAAACACTCGCAGTTCTAAGAAAACTGGATATAGAAATTCTTAATATAAAACATACAGATTTCATGGATTCTAAAACCCAAAAGTTACGTATAAAAATTTCTAAGGTTCGCTTTGAAAAACGTAATCCATCCCTTAAAACGGTACACGTATTGTTGTACCATGATATCGCAATATACTACGCCAAGACTAATTCGAAAGCGCCATTTTGACCGAGGCTGCTTATCTGCTTCCGCAAGAACCTATGAGATGAATGCTTGTTTGTTGTCAATTCAAACGCAGACTGACCTTGAAGCACGCTTTGGCTATTCTGCAAAGATTATTATATTGGTAACTGATTTTTCCGCCAGTTGATGTTTAACTTGCCTCAATAAAAAATATTATAAAACATTTTGCCTTACTCTGAGTTATCGTTTGAATAATATGTAGAATTTACGCTTCTACAGTTTTATCTACAGTTTACTACCTCGTCAGACCTTATGCGTACCATCTACAACCTGCTGTGTTCAATTAATAACCTACGAGTAATTATGCATCGACGGGCCTGCTTGAGAAAGTGTTCAATATCCACGCACTTCATGCCGGTATAAATTTCGCGTTATGCACGCATTTCGCCACTTTGGCACCTGGCTTTATGCGTACGCGGCTATACGGATATCAACATGCCCCGGCAAGATTCCTGGAAACCTAAAAAGTTATATGAAATTAAGATTCGTTTCAGAAAAAATATGAGCCATTCCTCGCGGCAATATTGACAGAAATTTTGTTCAATTACTAAGCATCAAGACCAAGTTTGCGTACCTGCATTGTAATTGAGCATTTGTTCATACTTCGCTATACTTTGGTTAGTTGTTCTTTTATGCACATTTAAAATAATTTCTATCCTAGATTTTGTATAACCTACTGAATTGAATATTTATGATACCAAAGCAACAACTGTTCCGTAATACATTCCAAATTACAACACAAATGCATGTTAAACACTATATTTATATGACTCAACTTATAATTTGAACGAAATAAACCAATTTTGAAAGTAATTTCTGCACCGTTTTGCACCGCTAGATCGCGCAGATGTTTCAGGAATGCTCCAGGCAACGGTTCATGCACAAAGCCGTAGAATTGCTCCGGTAATGATGGATGCAAAACTCCGGCTATTAGAGAAGATTTGTTATGGCTTTGCCATTTACGAGCAGAACGGTGAAGGCCAAATGCGTCAAATTGATGGGCAAGGATAACGTTAAGTTGTAACAATGTTTTGAGTGCTTTATTTCAAAAATACACAGGTACGTTATTATTGTATACCTCGATATTCAATGAGTATGAAGGAAAACGTGGGATAAAATTTCACCACTTATGAATTTAACAACAGCACTTGTTATAAACCGTTAAAATAAATTACACATAACTGAGAGCCAGTTTTATCTTACGTTGTTTCCTGGCACGAAATGTTATATGGAAAATCATTTCATGGAAGCACAATAAGACATATATGGAATTTGTTTTCAAACCTACATTTCAAAAGCATGTATAAGTCAGTTTATTATTTAGTGTCACTTTAGATAATTACAGAAAACTGAGTTTCCAAGCATATTACATTTCAAAAAATTATTTAACAGTTAAATATTCGGCAAAAACTCTATCTTAGGAACAAACCCTTTTCTCAAATGCTCTTGAAAAAATGTCGAAGGTAGATTTGTGGATTTTGCCTAGTTTGATGGAGACTTCTGCGAGGGCTCAACTAAAAGAGCTTGAAAGCACCGCCACAGAGTTACAAACTATCAAAATGAATTTATCGGCGTATTTTCTAAAATTTTCCCTTCTTGCTGCAAACACGGACAAACCCACCTCAAGTTGCGAATAAAAATTTTAGCTTGTCGCGCTTATACCGAGCCGAATACAGGCAAAAAATATTATTATAATAGAAGCATTTTTCCCACGAAAATATGTTCATTTTGGAAAAGACATTCTGGAAAGTTCATTTCGCCACATTGTATTTAAATATTTTTTTGTCATACGTCCTTTTTGAAACAATTTTTATACATGTGTATTCTAATCTAAGCATTTACCTTAAACATCATAAATATTATCCATTTACATCGCTTTTTGTAAAATCACGGGTCCTAAACGCAGCCGGATACCCTAAAGATGCAAAAAGCAGGTATGGAGCGATACAATCACGTCCCAATGATATTTAATAGAAGGCTGTACTTGAATTTATGCATGCAAAAAAGCAATAAATGAATCTTAATAGAACTTATGTTAGATTTACCATACGAAATGAACAATTGAAAAGCTTGTGTAAATTTACTATATTTATAAAAGACAACAAAGCTCATTCTCATAATATTTCTAATGCAATACTAATATTCTAATAGCTTGTGTATTTATAGAAAATATACGGAGTATTTAAAGACATAGTATATATATATATGGATTAAGTATATCAAATCAAATGAAAAGATGCTTGGTATAATTAAACCAGATTTCCCTAGGAAATAATGTCATATTTTACGTATATGCAAAGAAATATAATTAGCAATTTACAACATAAACTATTTAAAAACCATTATATGATGTTAAAATTTCCTGCTGTAAATGAATACAGACAAAATTACATTCACACGAAAGAAACTTTAGGATATATTGCTTACCCATTTTATCTATTGAATATCAGTGAGTGAGTGAATATTAATCTCGCACTGTTCAGCTACTTAAGGGCTTTTGGCGATGGACCTCATATTTGCAACCCAACGGTACTTGACGAGGTGAAAGTGAAACATGAGCTGGCTTCCCTCTTAAATTACCACACCACAATAGGTTGGATTTTGATTGAATATTAACGTCGCACTGTTTAGTTACACGAGGGTTTTCTTTGGCACGGACCACGTAATTTTTGAACCATGGTAAAGTGACGTGGACGACACCTGAGCTGGCACCCCCTCTCCTAACTACACACCACACCAACGGGAGGACGTTTCAGCTCTCGACAGATTTATGCGCAATCACCGCGTTCCCGCCTATGGGTCTCTTAGTGGTATCGGGCTCGAACTCGTGATTGCTCGGCAAGCCACGGTCCGATACCTATACCACTCGGCTACCGCGGCCCCACACCAATGGGAGAACGTTTGAGTTCTCGGCAGATTTGACGTGCATCTCTTACCCACACGGCGGGTCTTCAGTGGTATCAGGCTCGAACTCATGGCACACCACCCAAGATTCTGTTATCTTGACCTTTAGGCTACCACAGGCTTAGAATATTTATTGAAAATATCAATAATCGGAAGCTGAAAACGAAATTAAGGGAAGTTAAGAATTGTTCAAGCCCCAAAATCTTCCATTTTTTTTCAACAATCAACAAAAGTATTTATTTGGAGGAAGAGCGAAGAAAATTATTATTTAATTAATTCAATTTTCATAAAACACAGCGTATAACTAGCGCATAATTATAAGCTTGTTGACACAAAACCATACTTAATTTTGCATTCACAAGTTAAAAATTGTATATTGATAGGATGTCGGTACTTTTAAAAACAGCTTTCATATACGTATTATAATTTTACCTTAAAAGACAAAGACTTAAAGAAAAAAGTAGTATCTGAAAAACTTCTGATATGAAAATAAGAAAAGTGTATTGTATGAAATGAAGGACTTCAATTCCCAAGTTTAGTAACACAATTTTCTTTTCTGGTAGCTTTCTTTGTCCACAATGCGCATGAGGTTTCCTTGTGAAACTACTAATCTTATTGTTAGTAGTGTGAGGTTGTATATATAAAGTCTTCAAACAGTTTTTTAGATTACAGAGAGAAGGTGTTTTTTTTTATTTTGTTAAGGGAGTAACGGAAAAGTTGATGAGAATTCTGCCCCACAAGAATATAAGCAACTATTTCGGATTAAAAACTTCTTTCAATTTTGTTGAGAAGATAAAATAAATAACGAGGTAAAAGCTTAAGAGAGAAATTAAATGTTGCTTCAATTTTTATAATTCTTGCAACTCCGCAAAGTCCCAAACAGAGATTTGGACAAAAAAAAGTGAGATAAAATTTGTGTACATTACAAATTCTTTGGTGGAATAAATATAATATAAAAAGTCTATCTCTCGTTGAAGGAATAAAAGTTAGAAAAAAAGAAAATGGAAACAAATACTCTCTTTCATTACACAGTGATTTTTATTTTATATATAATGACTGGATTAATGAATAGAGATTATATATATTCCCTCGTGTATTTAAAACAAAATATTCTGAAGTAGACAAGTGCATTCAACGATGTAATTAAAACAGAGTTTAAAAAAACTTAACTAATATAATAAACTTTTATAAGTTTATAAACTTGTTGAAGAAGATTTTTGAAAAAAATATAGTATATTCCATTAGATGCGAGTCAAAATTAAAAATTATATATATATATGTTAAGTAATGTAGTAGTTTTCGCCGGTATTGGTTTGTTGTCACATCTGGTTTATTGGAAATTTCTTCCGAATAACTTTACCTCCTTTATTATGAAGCACACATCAATAGATTAAAACACAATTGCGGTACATTTTCACATTGAATAGGCAGCGGTATGCTGGAGTATACAGAGACAAAGAGATGCGTTATTTGCTTTCAATGAAGGAAGAGACAAAAAAAAAAGATTACACAAGATTTTTGCTTTTTACCAGCAATGCAAGGGGTGATTATTACGTAAATAGTTCTGATTGTATAGAATGGGGGGGACAAGGGTTTGCAGGGAGATTAAGAATTTTAATGTTTTTTTTAAACTTTAGAATTAAAATTATTTTAAATATTAGTCAAAGAGAAAAAAAGGATATAGAGGGAATTATTACATATATGTATATATATATATATATATATATATATATTATATATATATATATATATATATATATATATATATATATATATATATATATCAAGTATATATTAAAGTTTAAATAAAATATTTTTTTTATTTAAATTTTAAGTTTAAATTAATTTTACCTTGTTTGTATTTTATATATATATATAGTCAATTCTCTACAAACAAGAAAAAAATAAAATCAATTCGAAAACACATAGACAGTAGGAAAATCACACAATGAAGGACACGAGCAACCAAGATTAAAAATTATAAAATGGATGCTGCAGTTTTATAAACATTGCCTACTTTGGGGACAGCTAATATATAAAATAATTTATATAAAAGTGGGGCTGAATATGTTTTTTGGCCAGCCAACCTTCCCCCTTTTTGTAAATAATACTGAGCAAAAACCTATTGAAAGTAATGGATAGTAATATATAAATCCATTACAAGATAGAGGTAACTTACCTAAAGATTGTACTAAAAATGCACAACCCTCACTAAATCTGAGTGCAATAAATAATTGCCAGATTCTGGACCCTAATGCAGATTTAAAGCATGCGAATGGCTGAAATGTAGCACTTAACAAAAGTATAAAAAGAATAGAAATAAAAATTAAAAAGAGAGTTACAAATTACCATAACTTTATTGACACTAGAGTATATATGAAATATATATATATAATCTAGTGTCAATTATATATATATATATATATATATATATATATATATATGCAGTTTTAATAAACTCAGTGGGAGAGACAGAAGTGATTTAAATAGTAAATATTAAAAAAAATAATAATTGAGATTTTAAGAATCATAAAGAGCTGACCATAAATATTGAACATAAAATATGAAAACATAGCCTACTAACACCACAGCTGAACATAAAACCATAAATTTTGCTGGATCAGAACAGCTTCATAAAAAAGGTGGCATTTAAACAGTTTTATATCTAGCCAACCTTTCCCCATCAGTTTTAATAGATTGAGCTAAATTTTCCGAAATATATAATAAATACAAACTCTAATCACCTTTCTAATAAAAATCGTACGCACCTAATGCAGCATTTGAAAAATGGATACAGCATGCTTGAATCAAAAAACAATAAAAAAGTTATTGCTACTAGTTATATACTATTACAATGCATATATTCTTAACATTTTTATATAATTGTTAAAAATTTTTGGTACCGGGTTTTTTTTTTGTTCATTTTCTTTTCTCTATATTTTAAAAATTACGAATAAAGATCCGCAATTTTTCTTAAATAATTTCTTAATTAATTTTGAGAATGAAGGTACCAAAACATTCGAGCTTCATGTTAGTATATGGTGTACATTTACTTATAAAAATAATATTTATATTATTTTTTGGGATTAAAACTAATAATTTAGCGTACATCATCCTAATATATCATTATAAAAGTTATTTGCATTGTTACTAAAGCCACCTGCCCGGCAAAGGCCAGATAAAGGCCCACGAAATCCATCATGGCAAACGGCTAAGTAGCGCCTATCATTAGCCATAGCTTTGAGCACCATGCAGTTGACAGAACGACTTAGATCGGTTTTAACCCAATTTTGAGGGAGAACACCCTAGTGCTGGTCAGTGTCTTACAACAACCTCACGAGAGGACTTGTAGCTTGACGGCTTTAAAGTACCCCCATGCCGTGAAGGCAATATACATGTGCAAATATCCGTGCCTTCTCCGGGACTTGATCCCAGGCCCAAAGACACAGCAGTCTGCGTCGTTATACCGGATGGGCGACTATTTGCATTGTTTCAGAAGTATATGGCATTTTTCAAAATATTTGGTATATTAGTAGAATACATGGATATAGTATCAACTTATTCCTTGTTAGAAAATTAGGCTTATTTTTTCAATCATTTAAGCATTAAAGTAATAGATTGAAGTTCAAAAAGTTGCAAAATATTTTTAAATTTCTTAGTTAAAATAGATTAGAAAAAAATAAGACATTTTATCACTAAACGCATCATACTTTTTTCATGGATATCCTAAAGCAGGAGTGTCCAACACGTGGCCCACCTGTACGTAAATTGAGGCCATCCGACTCTTTTTAAAACATTTTTAAATATCAGGTTTTTAAAGTTTTTCCATTTTGAAATTTATTTGAGGGAAATTTTATATTTATATATATATATATATATATATATATATATATATATATAAAATTTCCCCCTCAAAAAAATTTTCAAAATAAATTTAAAGAATTTTTTTAATACGAAACCCTTTTAGTTTAAAAAATAGATTTATTTTTTTCCAACAGTTTTTTTTTAAAATTACATTTTAATAAATTCCGAATTGCATTATGTATTCTTTCCCATGGAGGGGTGCATGATTCTCTGTGTGTGTGATTTTTCCCGTTTCTCCTCCCCCTTTTTTCTGTTTGGAGTCCCCCAAAAAGCGGGCAGGAGTTTTTTTTATGGGTTTAAAAAAGAAATTTTCCCAGAAATCAAGAACCCAAAAACCCAAAAAAGTCAAGAACCAAGAAGCGTCATTTTTCAAATTTCGAATTTTTTAGACTTGATTACATTTTAATTAAGATCCCCATCAAAAGCAGCGTGAAGACTATTTGGGTTAGCCTTTTTAAAAAGGGTGTCCCAAACGCGGACTGTGGCCCCCAATTCCTTTTTTAAAAAAAAAATTTAAAAAATCAGGGCTTTTAAAATTTTTTTTATTTTGAAATTTTTTTGAGGGGGAAAAATATATATATATATGCGTGTGTGTGTGAGTGTATGTATATAAATCTACAAAAGTATTTTCCTGTTTTCTGGTTTGTTTTTAAAATAAAACCCTTTTAATAACATTTAAAGTCCTTTAGATTTTAAAAAGGATTTTATTTTTTTCCAACAGTTGCTTTTTTAAAAATTTCTTTTTTTAAAAAATTCCGGGAAAAACATTATGCTATTTCCCTTTTCTATGGATGGTAAAGTTTTTCTCTTGTGTGCCTTTCTCCTTCTCCTTTTTTGTTTGGAGTGCCCAAAAAAAGGGGGAGGGTTTTTTTGACTTTAAAAAAAAATTAAGGATGGTTAAGATAAAGGGGCAATGTATAAATTTCGTTTTTCGAAAGATAGAACCCATCAAAGTTTCAACAATGAGTACCGAAAGATCAAATTTTAAAAGGGAAAACCGTCATTTTCAAGTAAAAAAGACAACTGTAGTAATTTCAAAAAATTTTTTGATCATTGCATTATTATATTTTACAAACATTATTTTTTTATCATGTTTTATACATGAACAATAATGAAAAAATTAATAATAATTCAAATTTTTTTTAAATTTTTTATTCAATAAATTTTTTTTTGTTTCCAAATCCGATATTGGGTACATTTTTTAGCGGCCCGCGAGATTATAATGTTTTTCCGAAGTGGCCCGCAAGGTCATTTGGGTTGGATACCCCTGTCCTAAAGTACAAAACGAGTCCTTTTAATATTCTGGTTCAAATTTAAACATAACTCAAACGTGTTTATAGTATAGATCATAAGTGTGTATTGACAATTTTAATATATCATAAAATATAAAAAAGGATTTGGGGGTTGACATTTGCAAAAAAGCGTAATAGAAAAGGGCCCCAAAGGGCATGCTGTAAACGAAGTTTAAAACAAAAATTTTCGATAATCGATATGCTAAGGGAAGTTTCTAACTACTCATTCAGCTTTATATTTCCTGCAGGCCATGAGTTACCACTTCATCAGATGACCAATTTTTGTAACTAGTGTACGTAGCAACCGTAATGCAACTATTAAGAATAAACACATTCTTCTACTGGAAAAGATAGTAGGTGGGGATTGCAAGAAGAAATTATGTCTAAAAAGGGGCACCCCAAACTTTTTGTCTCATAGCCCCCTTTTGCCAGTTTTTCTTTTTGGGGGTGACTCTTTTTAATTAATATTGATTTTTTGCAAATTTATCAGCTTATATGGTCTTTTGACAGTACTTTTTACTTTTTTAAAAAATTAAATTTTTAGGGAATGAAGTATAGTGCTTAAAATTTAAAAACACATTTAAATTTAAATTTAAAATTTAAAAAGTTATTTAATAATAAAGTAACTGTGTGGAGAGATTAACACAAAATTTTAATGGGGGAGGGAGGGAAAGTGGATACAAAACAAAATTTCAACATTTAGTTCATTTTTCGGGTTTCCCAAATTCCCCTGTTTTAATGTCCGCTTCTTTTTTTTTTTGGGAATGGAACCCGACTGAAAACCCCTCACTAGGGCAATTAAAACACACACACACTTCCTCGCGATATTTTTTAATTCAGGACAAATTTTCACCTTTTTTAAAGCCAAAATTTGACATCCGTTTCAAACTTTAAGATATTTGGGTTTGTGCTTATTTTGATCACCCCAGTGTAAAGTGACATTTTTTTTGATGTGACCATATGAATTCAATGCCTACTGTGATAAAGACCCCCCTTCGCTTTTCGGGTTTTGCGTTTTTCAAACCCGATTCCCCGAAAATTTTGGTTTCAAAAATTTCATAAATATTGTTTGCGCAAGCTCAACAGCGCATGCCCAGAAATTTCCGATGTGAATGTAAAGGGTTACGAAATAAACTAGACCAGTCCACTAAAAACTGCGTTGTGATTGAGTCATGAGTTATGAGTTGAGCTTACGACGGAGTGAGTAAACATTGGTCCGGTAAAAGCCGGAGAAGAGCTGAGTGTGGTGATTGTGAGAAAATTGTGTCTGTATACCAAAAAGTGAAAATTGTGTTTCTTCGGAGAAAGTTATTTCAAAGAAGATATTTCTGATTCCTGAGAGTCCAGCGCTATTTATCAATCGAAGTAAGAGCGATTTCCTTGCTTCTTATTTTGATATCAAATGAATGTTATGTGTTAAAATGTCGACAATCAAAAGTCTTAAAAAAGACGAGCTTTTGCTGGTCGCCGAGGAGCTGGGATTAGATATACCCCAGAATCCAAAAATTATAGAATTAAAAAAATTAATTGAGAATAGTGAAATTTTTTAAACTGATAAGGAGTTTCTGCAAAGTGTAATTGATAGTGTTTTGGCGGAAAAGAACGCTAAAATTGAACAAGAAAAATTAAAATTAGAATCTGAAAAGGCTAAGATTGAATTCGAAAAAATTAAAAAAGAACAGTTAAAAATAGAGCTTGAGTTAACTAATGCAAGGTGTAAATTGTCCCCTGCGTAAGCTAAAATTGTAACTAGTGTTTTTTTGTCCGATGTCAATGAAACAAAATGTTCATATTGCTGTGAAAATCATGCTATTTCTTTTTGAAAAATTAAAACAACTTTCCGTAAATGATCGAATTGAGTTTGTTAAAAAAAAAGTGACTATGTTTTCTGTGTTTAAGAGTAGGTTGTACGGCGTCGAAGTATGAAGCCAAACCTTGTAAATTATGCGCTAAGAGGCACCATGTCTTTTTACATTTCCCAAAACAAAATAGAATTTCTAACAAACCAAAACAAGTCGAATGCTTTCCATCCATCAACAGAGTCAAAGGTTAAATGCGGATGCGCGGATGTTCAATCCTACTGTTTTATCCCCCGAAGAGGTTTCGGAGAAAGATAGTAACGCTGTGTTTGCCATTAATCAACATAGGAAGGGAAGCACTAGCGTGTTTTTGAGTTCCGTGAAGTGTTTTGAAAAAAGATTCTTAAGGCGAGAAAAGGGAAAATAACAGGTCTTTTGATGTCGTTCTATGACGAATCTTATTACTAAGAAATTCGTAGAAAATTAGGATTAAGAAAAAGAAAAAGTAAATATTCTGGTCACGTGTTTAAATGATTCCTCTATATGTGTTAAAAATTGTATAACTACGGAAATCTCGAATTCCGATGGTAGTTATAAAAAGAGAATAAAAATGTTAGTTGTAGATATATATAAAATTACTGATTTAACTCCAGTTAAAAATCTATATAAATGTGAAAGGATTAATTCCTGAAAATATAAATTTAGCAGATGATTCCGTTTATGTGCCAGGTCCCATTGATTTTTTATTTGGTGCAGAAATTTTTTATAAATTTATCGGAGGCAAATCTGTTCTGAAAATTCCAATCTTATTTTCCAAAATACTGTGTTTGGGTTCGTGGCTTCAGGGAGCAAGCTTGGGTTCATTGTGGATTAATTAAAGGAGATTTAAATCAAACTTTAAAAATGTTTTGGGAGTTGGAAAACGTTGAGGTAGAGAGAACTAAAAATGAAGAAGCAATTTTTTGTGAGAATCACTTTCTAAAAACGCATTTTAGAGATGATGAGGGTCGGTATGTGGTTAAAATGCCCCTTAAAAACGAACCAAATTGTTTAGGTGAGTCGAGGTACATCGCTCTAAAACGATTGAATGCGCTGTGGACTCGATTAATCAGAGATCCTCAATATCTAAAGTTGTATAGAGACTTTATACATGATATGAGCAGCTTGGTCACAGGAAAGAGGTTATCGTAGAGAATGACAACTCGGAGATTGCCTATTATATGCCACACCATGGCATTCTTAGACCAGAAAAGACCAAGCTGCAGAAGAGACAAGCCAGAGAACCACAAGCTGAGGGTAGTTTTTAATGCTACCAATCCTACAAGTAATGGGTTATCGTTGAATTCCATACAATATAATGGAGGACTGGTTCAAAATGACCTGTTTAGAATTATGATTAAATTTAGAGAGCATCCTTTTGCTTTTACGGCAAATGTGAAGATGATGTACCAAATGATACTCATCCATGAGAGCCAACAGCCGTTACTTAGAATTTTGTGGAAAAAAGACCAGAGGATCCGGTGAAAACCTTTGAGATGAAAACAGTCACATATGGTACGGTGAGTGCACCCTTTTTAGCAACGAGAACCTTACTGCAGTTGTCGAGAGATGAAGCGAAGAGCTTTCCTTTGGCTGCACCTGTTCTCAGAGAGAACTTTTACATGAACGACGTTCTTTGCGGCACTGCGTCTTTAACGGAAGCCAAGGCCTTAAAGAATCAACTTTCCGGCATTTTGAAAAAAGGAGGAATGGGATTCACGTGGGGTAGTAGCCATCCGGAACTGGCTTCAAACATCATCGGAGAATTTAGTTCGAGAATCCAATTGAAACCAAGACGTTAGGAGTGTCCTGGAAGTCACAGTTATTTTCAAAATCACAGTGGAGTTAAAAGATTCCTACACCCAGAGATGCGTCCTTTCGACAATAGCTAGACTGTTTTATCTATTAGGACTATTAGGTCCAGTAGTAGCAAGAGCCAAGATCTTCATGCATAGTCTTTGGAGTCTTAAAATCGACTGGATAGACGAGTTGCTTTCTGAGAAAGCCAAAGAATGGCATCGTTTTCTTGAGGAATTCAACAGTGTAAGAAGTATCTGCATTGGTAGAGATGTATTGTGCATCCTCGCGACAGGTGAACTTCACGGCTTTTGCTGATGCTTCAGAAAAATGTTACGGCAGTGAATATTGCCGTTCTCAATCCGCCAGATGACGCAACAAAAGAAGCTTTTTAACAAAGTAAAAGCAGAATAGCGCCTGTAAAATATCACAATGCTGCGACTCGAGCGGTGCCGCCGTTCTTCTTGCAAAGCTAATGAAAAAGAGTTGAGACACCGCCTTACAAATGAAAACACCCTACGTGTACCTGTGGAGTGACTCGACTATTGTCTTGGCATGGATCCAAAAGGAGTCTAACGTGCTTAAAACCTTCGTGACAAATCGAGTTGCCACAATCCAATACTTGACTAATGCAGAGCAGTGGCATCATGTTTCTTCGAAACAGAACCCAGCTGACCTCGTATCCAGAGGTCTGGACCCGTCGAGTCTTCACAACAACTCTTTGTGGTGGAATGGACCTACATTTTTAGCGACTAAAGATTTTCCGGAAAGGAATATCCTTTCATCAGTGACTGATAGTGATGAATTTAACTGTGAATTTAAAAGTAACGCAAAGCTCTGTGTTAATTTAAATCTGACAAAGTCAACATTTATAATTGACCTGTTAAATATAAGTAATAAGTACACTAAAATAATTCGAATGTTAAGTGTTATTTTTAGGTTCATAGGAAATTGCAGAGGAGGAAAAAGGAGAGGACCTTTAGATGTCCAGGAAATCAACCCAATGGAGATTACCTTAATCAGGATTGTGCAACTACAGGAGTTTAAAAGGGATATAAAAGGTTTGAAGGAAAACCATAGATTGTCTGCAGAAAGTGTAATAAAAAGTTTAAATCCTTTCTTATATCAAGATGGTGTTTTGAGAGTTGGTGGTAGACTTTGTAATAGTGATTTGAACTTTGAATGCAAATTTCCTATAATATTACCTTGTAACCATAAATTAACGAATTTAATTGTAGAATATTTTCACTTAAAGTACTTTCATCTAGGTCCACAGGCCTTACTATATCAAGTGAGACAGAGATTTTGGCCTCTTAGAGGACTTAATGTATGTAGGAAAACAGTACATGATTGTATTGTATGTTTTAAAGTGAAACCTATAACTTGTGAACAAATAATGGGTAATTTGCCTAAAGAAAGAGTTAGGGAAAATTTTCCTTTTGATTGCAGTGGCGTGGACTTTATTAGACCGTTTTGGATCAAGAGCAAAAAACAGCGTAAATGTAGTTTGTATAAAACATGTTTCAATTATTGTGTGTTTTGTCACTAAGGCTGTACATTTTGAATTAGTGTCAGATTTAACACAACTCAGGCATTTATTGCCTCATTAAAGAGATTTATTGCTAGAATAGGAAGACCCTCTCTAATATTTTCTGACAATGGTAAAACATTTATAGGAGCTAATGCCGAACTCAAGAGATTGTACAATATGGTGATAAATCCTGATCCTGAATTGTCTGGTTTCTTAGTAGATGAAAATATAAATTGGAAATTTCTCCCTCCCAGAGCACCAAATTTTGGCGGCTTATGGGAAGCTAGCGTAAAGTCGTTCAAATTCGATTTTAAACGTGAGGAAGGCAATTCTAGGTTTACTTATGAACAGTTTCTAACCATTATGACTCAAATTGAGGGAATTTTGAATTCCCGTCCTCTCACCCCTTTGTCAACGGATATAGATGATTTGTAGGTTTTGACCCCGGCACACTTTTGATTGGGAAAACCAATTACTTCCATTAGTGAAACCAAACATAATACATATAGAAACTAAAAGGATTAAACATATATCAGAGATTAACAAAAATTGTACAGTCTATATGGAAAAGGTGGAATAATAATTACTTAAATAATCTTCAACAGAGATCTAAGTGGAAATTGAAAAGATAACGCTAGAGTGGGGGATTTAGTCCTTATTAAAGAGGATCACCTTAGCAGTCAATAAATGGCTAATGGGCAGATTGATCGAGGTATTTCCTGGAAAGGATAATAGAATTAGGATTGTAAAAGATCAAGACTCAAATGGTAGTCAAAAAACCCATTTCTAAAATTGGTATTTGCCATGAGAGAAATGAATTTCTTTCTTTTGTGTTGCAAGATTTTGCTTATTTTAAGTTATTGTAATTAATCTTTTAGTATTGTGTGTATTTTTAATGAATTATTTCTGAATTATAATTATTTTAATAGTGTTAAATTTTAATATAACAATATTGTAAAAAGCCATGAAACTTATTGAATGTTGTAACATTGCAATGCCGGGCGGAATGTTTGCGCAAGCTCAACAGAGCTGCCTGAACTGCGCATGCTCCGCAATTCCGATGTGAATGTAAAAAGAAGTTACGAGAAATAAACTAGACCAGTCCACTGGAAACTGTGTTGTGATTGAGTCCTGAGTTATGAGTTGAGCTTACGACGGAGTGAGTAAACAATATCCGAAACAGTGTAGTTGTGTTTCTTGTTTGGTGCGGTGCTGTACGGACGCATTTTTATCATTTGAAACATTTGTTGACATTATTGTAAGTATAAATTTATATAATACTATAACGATTAATACAGTGACAAATATTATGATCTTTATTTTTTAGCATGGGTGATAATAAAAAACAATAAAAGAAAGAAAACCGAAAAGATTTCACTGGAAACTAAAATGCAAGTGATTAGAAGATTAGACTCTGGTGAACGTCAATTCAAATTAGTGCTGCATTGAATTTCTAATTTTCAACAAGATGCCTTCTTGACAAAAAGGCAAAATTGAAACACAGAACAGACTGAATGATCAGACTGATTTTAGAATTTTATTTGTTTTATATGTATATATTCGTTTATATTGTTTTTATTTTTGTAAGAAATAAACGTTTGGTTTTATTTTTATTAAAAAAAAACATCATTATTACATTTAACACCTAACCAATTTTCCCCATTATTTACATGCTAAGATAGCCTCGTTTAGCGCTGTCTCGCATTACGCTCTACTTTGATGGAACGTATCCCCCGCGTTAAGCGGGGTCTTACTGTATTACCGTAGTCAAAGCACTCTCAAACCGGGTTTCAAAATCTGAATAAAGGCCATATAAATGTTGAACGTAGGCTAAAATGTCCTGACTGATTGTCTGTAACAAATTGAGAAATGTGGGCCCTCCAGTATTATACTTCTTTAGGTTAACTGGAAAGAAACGCTGAAATGATTCTTGTTTTAATGAAGTTCATACAGTCACCTGAAGTGTGCAAATTAACATCATTAAATGTAGTAAATAAATCCGTTAAGTAGGTAAAATTTGATTTCCACTAGATTAAATTTTCTTTTAAAATTGAAGTCACGATCTATTTTAATGAGAGCCACTATCATTACACGTCACCTCATTTACACTTCATGGACCCCCAAATTATTTTTTCGCTGACGTGGACCCCTTTTAGGTCATCATAGACCCTTGGAGGTCTATATAGACCACTTTGGGAATCACTGGTCTAGACGACCATTATTCTGCGTTCCATTTACCATTTACCACTTCCCACAAGAGTGAGGGTTTTAAATGGACAGGCAACGTCATGCAAATTGGACTGAAAATCATTAGAGGAATATTGTCTTCACCGATAAGTCTGGCTTTGTTTAACAGAGGGATTCTTGTCATATTTACATATGGAGAGAAGCAAACACTCAATATCTTCCCCATAGCATGTATGGAAGATAAATTAGGTGGTGTACTTGGGCTCTTATATGCGGTAGAGTATCCCCAAGTGAGCGAATAGACTTTTGGCCACATAAAACTGTCTATACTCTCAGGTATAGAGATGACATACTTGATCCTTTTCGTACCTCCTTGTTACCGCTTTTGATAATATTTTTATTTTGTAAGCACATAAAGTCCTTCTTTACACTGGTTGCCTGATGGGCTTATTTCTTTAAGAAGAAACTGTAGTCCGAAGTAAATGGCAGGCACGTCATGCAAATTGTACTGGAAAATCATTAGAGGAACCTTGTCTTACCGTTACTGGCTTTGTTTAACAGAGGGATCTTGCTTGATTTTACATATGGAGAAGCTAATACTCAATATCTTCCCCAAACCGTATGGAAGCATTATCAAACTGTTGAACTAGCTATATATGGAAAGTATCCCCAATTGAGCTACCTAATATGACCAATAGAACTTTCAATCTGGTATAGATAAATGCTATCCTTTATAACCCGTCTTATAACGCCTTTACAATATTATTATTTTGTACAATTCAAGGTCCTTCTTCCACTGGTTGCCTGATGGGTTATTTTAAGAAAGAAAGTTAGTCCAAAAATTTATTACTTTCATGTTCTTAATTCGTTATCAAGTGAAATCCTCTGAAAACCTCCAGTTGTTACCTTTTACCTTATATAACAAAGCTTTTAAGTGATTAGCCATTTGCATTTCTATTATAAAAGGCATTAAACCCTTTAAACGTATTTCAGGTTTTTGAAACTATCGCATACTCGAAATACTAATATTATTTGAATTAATCTACTATTGACCAAATTGAAAGATTTGCGTGCGCTTAAGCCGGATAAAATGCAAGTACTACTAATAAAAATTTTTGGTGTTTTTATGTTATACGTGGTATAATAAATATCATCACCATTATCCCTTTAATTTGATTGCTTACGTAGTGAGTTATCATCACTGCTTGCTTATCTGCTTGTTGTTCAATCCTTTAAAATCACAGTGTATACTATAATTTTAGGAGATCATCAAATAAAAGGCATCGACTTTAAATGAAAAATATTATAAATTTGTTACACTTGAATGCTCAGTCAGTTCAAAAATGTTTCAGTTACATAAATTCTCAAAAGTAGAAAGAGTGTGAAAATGTATGTGTGTAAACACTCCACAACAATGATAAATTTTTCAAAGCAATTTTTATGAAAAGGAAAATTGTTTCGTTAATTAACTCTTTCTCGGGCCGTGGCTAGTAGGTCTAGCCACATAACAAAAAATATTTCTCCAAGCAGAGCGGTGAATATTTAGTCTATCCACATGCGTTAATTGGAACTAAAGCGCATATAAATCAATACAGATGGCAGTACGATACCTTTTTTTGCATTTCATGTCCTCATGTTGGTAATTATAAACAGTTTTTCTCGGTGTAAATCTACAAATTATATTTTGATTGCTATAAATTAAAATTTCTAATTGTGAAAAAAATTTCGACAAGTCTTAAGTATACTTTTTTCATCTGAATGAATTAAGCAAATGTGCAGTTAAAAAAAGGTTTTATTTAGGTTTATGGAAAGCTTTTGTATGCGGATAGAAGCTATGTCCACTGCCCACATAGAACAGAAAAATGACCTTGAAATTTTCACTCTTTCTCCACTCGAGAGAAGGACTTAGAATCACGCGAGAATTTTGGGGGTGGGAAATATAAGCAAACTTTGCTGACAGTATTTAGTGCGAGATTCATGGGTTCGAAAATCTTTTTTTATAACTTTTCTGAGAGTACCACTGGCCTTCAAGCAAATGGTCTTAATTGCTTTGAAAAGTTTCTCAGTAAATAGCTCATCAAATTTGGGAAATAACTAATTTAAATCCTCAAAAATATTATTCTATTTCTCTAACTTTTTATACTGAAACTAAATAAAATATAAAATGTGGATAAATACCACATTTCAATGTATATTTTATACTGTAAAATTATTCTATTATTATTTTATTACACTTGTACTTACTTGTTATTGAAATAGTCATTAGCATAAATGTTAATTTTTCATAAAAAAATTTATTGTGATATGATTCATTATTTCTGTTCTGAAAAGTAAGTTAAATGTCCAAAGTGGGCAGTGGCGATAACGTCTAGTTATCACCCAGGAAAAATACCCCTGATCAGATATTTTTTTGTGACAGAATAATGTTTATAGAGGATGAGAACATTGCATTTACCAAGTACTTTATCACAGAAAAGTGTATGTTAGCTCTGTACCAGCTAAAGGGTTAAAAGAAAAATGTTCCTATTCTTTGGTATTGACAAAAAAAGAATTCTGTATTTAAAAAGAAGCCTTTAGAAATTGTGCTCACACAAATGCAAGCAATAAAATGGTTTCATAACTAAAAACAAAATTTTATAATGAACCTTTGCTGCTACACTAGAAATAACAAATTAAACTATAGGAGTGAAATAATTACTCATTTAAGCTTTCGTAGTGAAATGCATGGAAAAAAATTTAATCATATAACCGTAGTTGTGTATTTAAGCTTTTAAGCTGGGCTTTCTGTGTAAAATTTCAAAATCCAAAAACATGTTGAGTGTTTAACCTTCGCATCGCGTTTGTAATTATTCTAGGATTTTTTTAAGATTATGCATCAATTATTAGTATTATTTGTAACGCGTATTTAGAAAAATGTTTTGATAAGCTTTAATTTTAAGCATTAATAGCTGCAAGTATGAGAAAAAATGAAATATAATTAGGAAGAATAATGTTCGTTCCTAGATGATGATGCTCGAAACCAGAAAGTTCTTTCTTAAGGAAACAAGAATAGTATTCAAAGAAATGTGTTAGTTAGAATTTAACAAGACAGAGTAAATGTTTCAAAGGATCAAACTTTTTATCTCTCTTCTTCTTTAATATATATATATATATATATATATATATATATATATATGTGTGTGTGTGTGTGTAATAATTCCCTCTAGTATCCTTTTAGTTAACAATTTTTAAAAACCTTCTTTAAATAACTTTTAATTCTTTGGTTCAAAACTAACGCGCTAGTCTTAATCGTAATCGAATTGTAATATTGCATCAGAAAATCTCGTTCCCACCGGTTTTAACCAATCATATCTCCTGTTATAAAGGAGTCACGCAATCTTCAATGCCTGTATAAAAGAGAAAGCCTTTTGTGCTCCTCTCTCCGTCTCGTCGTCTTGAATATGTGTAAATAGGTGCAGCTTTTTTATCCTTTGCGTTTTATGTGTTCGTGTGCTTAATGTGTTGCAGTAACGTCTTTGATATTTCATGAATTCAGAAAAAAGTTCTCCGTTTATCAAGAAACAACCAACATAAATAACTATTGTAATTTCTACTTATAAGTAATCAACATAAATAGTTCTCGACTACGCTACATATACATTCTGTAAATTTTCAGTTGTGCTTCTTTATTCGTTATTTATCTAATTAAAATTTAATTATATACAAATGGAAGATTTATATAAGACAATTATTCTCTATTGTAACTACAAATATTACATATATATTTTTTTAATAAAAAAACCAATACAATGGGCTTTGGCTTAAAATGAAAGAGTCTATTTACGTTAGAAAAAAGCAAAGATTTCATTTATTTCAATATAAGTAAATCATTTTGTTTTTGATCTTAATCCTCCAGAGACTGCCGAATCCAGACAAGATCTATTCAACTGGTGACTCTTAAAAAGTTGAGCACCTTAAAACTTCTTAATTCATTATTAATTGTATGTAATCTCTTTCAAAGAGGATTTTTTAAACTTAAGTTTTTCGCATTTTTTGATACTATATAAAACAACTAAATGCAATGTAGAACACGCAATATTATTTTTCATGAATCTCTTAAGTCAATGTAACATTAGTTAGAAAATATAATAAATTTTATAAGTGCTTCGATTCAAATTTTTATTTAAAAAATCCTTTCGAGAAATTAGTATTTAAACGTATAGACATATAAAACTAAGAATTGTTACAAATATACTTGTATGTCCGAAAAAGTATTAGTTTATTCAGAAATCATGAAAACGCTTTATATTATTTGTATAAAAAGTTGGAAAGCAAACTGACAATTATTTGCAATGCTATCTTACTATTTCTTATGTATTACTTGAAATACTTCCTTAAAATAATACTCAAATGAAATACATACACACACCACACACACACGCATATATATATATATATATATATATATTCTTTCAAAATTGCCTAGACTATAACTATCCAGCTAATTTTATAAATAAATATTTGTCTTTAAAATCATAGCTAATTAATTATTATTTAATATATTCATTTCTATTTAGTTTATAGTATTTAATTTTCTTAATATAGTTTCTAAAAACATATATAGATGGTGCCCTTATTCTTGGTTATGCTGTTTTTTTTCTATGCATCGAATCAGTGCACTTTTGGAATCCATATACATTGGGTAAGATTTTAGTTTCTTCGCTCATTTTCATTATTATTAATTATGGTCACAATCATGTTTAACCTCTCTTGCAAATATTTTTCGTTTATACATATTATATTTGTCTATTTCTCCAGGATTCCTATAGTAATTTTGCTATTCCAATTCTATCTCTATTGATGTTATATTCAATTAATGTGGAAGTTTTGGGCGTTTGCCTTGAATAATCTCATGTGCTATTATGTCGAAAATTTCCGCTGTAGGGGAAGGTTGAGATCTCACAAAACACCTGTTTAACCACTGTTTAATTTATATATATATATATATATATATACACGCGGCAACCAGACGCTTTAAGCCTCACTTCAAACCGAAATCTTTTAGTAGTCATTTACTTTTTTTTGTCTTGTTTAACCGATTTCAATGAACGTATTAAATCCATTAAGAAGTGTAAATGTGTGCGCACACGAATTTGCATTAAGGTGTCCGACTACCCTAAATTCAAGATTTTTTAAAAATTTTATAAAGTTTTGTATGATTTTATTTTGTAGGCCATCTTATCAGCTTTATAAAATACCAATCTTTCATTTTCCATTCATTAGAACGAAAAGTGCAAGTGTTTCAGTAAAAGCAGATGCCATGACTTTACATAAGATGTCAAATTTTAAACTGCTGTTTACTCGAAATGTGTTTTTTTTTTTCGAAAAGTTCAAACGGGGACAGCGATTGCTCAAAAAGTTTTTAAAATAATTCTCTGAAATTTTTTGTGTGAATGTTCTGTATAACATTAGAAATGTTTTAACCATCAGATTTATGAATCACTGTTTTATTACAAAATGTACAGTTCTTTATGTGAATATAATCACTGTTATTGTAAGCAATTTCTTATAATAACTAAGATAAAGTGATCTGGTTTCCGTAAAAATTAAAATATCTCTTATCCTGGAGGTCATTTCAAAAAGGAATAGCAAAGTAATACATCAAAATTGAAAAATTAAGAATTTGTTCTTTTACTACATGTACAGAACGGGCCCCGTTTATGTAATTTTTTGTCAATTTTTACCCATTTTTTCCCATTTTAGTAGAAATAATTTATTTTTCGCTCCTTAATTTTAACCTTTTTTTTCTTAAAATGTACTAAATAAATCTAAAAACCACAAAAAAATCTCCATATCTCCACTGCAAAAAAAAAAAGTTGTCTCAAATAATCGGATACCTTAATAAATAGTAGGATAATAAAAGTGGAATTATAACAGCATTGAGAGAGAGAAAACTTTACATTAAATAAACACACACATATCACAATAGTTGAAATGTATTATGTAAACAACAGCTTACGGGTACAGTCATTGTGACTCCACAGTGACATTGACTGTTTCGCAAGGACTCGTAAGGTGTATACTTATTAATATACAAAGCGCAACTATTCTATTAAGTGATCTGTAGGTTTGGGGATAAAACATGTATAATTGATACTTTTTAATATAATCCCGCTTAATTTGAAGGCATTACGGTTTTACTAATTAAAAATTCTTTTTCTGGATAGAATGCAGCTGTCAAATGACGGATGTGTTTAACTAGTAATGAAGTTTTTAAGAAAAAATATTCAAAAATATATTACATGGCAGAAATTTCTAAGAGAATGGATTGATTAAAATTGCTAGAAAAAGAATGTGACTCATACTAACACTCAAACTGCTAGAAAAAATTGTTTTGTAGTTGTAAATTAGAAGAATCAAGAAATTAGATTCATTGAAATTATGTCCGAATTCTAACGAATTTATAAAGTCGAAAAAAATGTTTTTCTAAATTCATTCTAATTTCTAATTTCTTTCTTAGAAGAACTCAGTAAATTTTTATTCAAATACATAATTTTTGAAAAAGCAAGAAAAAGCTTTTTCTAACCTTTTAAGTTTATCTTTAATATTGTGTTTTTATATAACTACTTCTATATAGATCGCGCGCGCGCGCCTAACTCGCAATGTAGGCTGTAAAAAGGAAGAAATTGAAATGAGTATTATACTTTGCTTCATGGACATTTTTAATTAAAATGTCGTAACTGAGCATGGTATAATATTATTTATGAAACTTATGAATATAGTACTTTTTTTGCTTAAAACTCACGCAACACACACATACTATATATGCAACCTTTGTTCAAATTGTTCAGTGAATAACCTTCACATGACGATAAAAAATGTGTGAAGGGTTCTATCTGCGTCTTTCATAAATTCTCTAAGGGAAAACGTATCTTAACTTCTGTATTCTTTTAAAATTGCTTCCCGCAAAGAAACCATGATCTCTCTGTGAGGGCTATATAAATTCTAACGAAGTGAGTTTAGGAGTTAGTTGTAAGGTTGCTTTTAAAGTTAGATTAGCAAAGTAACTATTTGAAGTCTTTGGAATTCTTAAAGTGAATCTTTTGTCCAGGATATCTAATTTTATCTTGCGAGAACTGTGTAGTGTAGTTACATCCGATCACTGGGACAGAACGACAACGAGTATTGTCCAGCTATTAAATAGCTCTTGTGCCATTGTTAAGATCTTTTTTTGGTACCATCACACGTGAGTGCAGATAGTTTGGCCCGTGAGGACAGCCATAAAGATTCTATGCGTGGTGGATGCCTTACTTTTTCAGAAGTTGCTACACGAGTCACACAAGATCTCAGTTTCTCTTGGAAGCAGGCCCCCATCCATGAGTGGTATGAAAGAAACCATCCTGGGGCTGTTTTGCTTGGAACAGGCAGTAGGCGAGATGAAACTACTCTTGCTATGTTTTGCAGTGGACATACTCGAGCTCAACGAAATGTAACCACTCTAAAAGTTTACCCTTCTTGTCGAAATTGTAAAGTGACCAAAGCCACTCCAACCCATACCTTGACTTGTATTGGTTGCCATAAGAGCCAGCTGCTCTCAAATCCTGCTACAGTTTTTCAAAATTCTAAGACGCACGGGTTCATGGACATGATTTAGATGTTTCTGTTGTTCAAGTGGAATAAGAAACAACAACAATATATCAGATCAGAAGCAGATTATTGATATAATTATGTCCTAGGAATTTAAGATAGAGATTAAATTGATGCTCCCTAGGATTATAAAATTTTTGGATTGTAAATCGATAGATCAATAAGCTTAGTTATTTTTATAACAATGGCTGATCATTCGATATCCCAAACTTCGTCAGCGACCGCAGGGACTCGACAAAGTTATACGCAGTTAAATACGCATGCTGTTGTAAGTAGTTGTGCAAATGGTGTTTAGCTCTAAAATTTTGTTATTTTAAATGTAGGTTGGAAACTCAGCATAGTGTAGTAATTTAGTAACAAATGTGCTTCAGATGTGTCAAAATGCAATTTTGTTTTCAGCGCAGAAACTCAGCAAAAAAACTTTCATCAAGTGCTTTTAGGTACAACATACGGTATCTTTAAAGTGTGTGTATGAATAGTGACGATAGTTTAACACTAGAACATCCATTGGTGTCAATTTGACACCGGATCCAGTTCAGTTTGTTCTCATTTCTGCATTTTTGCAGGAAGTTCCAAACTTTTTCTCGTGATTTTTAATCATTTTCGCAGGTGACTACACAAGAAAATTTTGTGGTTCTAGGTTAAATACGAATGATTTTATAACTCAATATACCTAGAACATCCGCTGATGTCATTTCGACACCAAGGAATTTTTTAGATATAAAAAGCTGCTTTGAACAAAATATAGTTCCCTACTATTAATAAAACAAACTTCCCAAAGTACTACCGCACATTTATTTGACCTTGAATGCAGTTCTATTGGGTTAACAGCGGAAATGAATCTATGTTTCTAAAATTGTTGTGTCTAAGTGTTTCGTTACATAGCATTTGGTTATCTGCTCATAAAAAGAAATCTTTTGAATTTCAAACTTCGTGCAGAGCAGGCACCCTGAAATGATGGCTGGTAGGAAAGGTCTAAGCCAGTGCTTCTCAAACTTTCAAAACTCGCGACCCAATATTCAATCATCATTTTCATCGCGCCCCCCTCCATACAATAACATTGTATTGAATTCAATAATACTATACTTTTACACTAAAACTACAGTACGACTTTAACCTCTTATGTGCCACCGACGTATATAAACGTCTCACTCAGCCAAAGCATTAATCTTCTGGACGTATATATTCGTTTTTCCGAAGTATGATCTTTTGCGTGCACTTCTATCCATAAAATTATTCCTAAGGCTTTGGAACACAATAAAAGGATTTTGACAGCCTTTGAAAAGGATTTACTTTATTTCAGAGCATTTTGCTTATTTATTCCTTTTCCCCCCAAATAAACATCAAAATACGCGCGTGTACGGGGAAAAACCCCTCTTGGGGACCAAACCCGTAACTTTTAATCGGCTTTTTAAGGAATTAATTATAAACCGTAAAAACATCAAAAAAAGTGTTAATACAACCCATGGGGTCACTGGTTTTTCAAGCTTGTTCTTAAACTTGTGTTGTTAAAATTTAAAAATAAAATACATTGTAAATACAGATACTTTTATAAGTGTATTATATCAGTGTAAATGTGTTTTTATATTTTATTATGTCAGAAAGTATTTTGTTTGCCTTTTTTAGTAAATTAATAATGTTTTTTAAAATCTTTAGTTTTCAACTTTTCAATATCTCGCGCCCCTTGTAGAGTTATCACGCCCCTCAAGGGGGGTGAGCCCCACAGTTTGAGAAACTCTGGTCTAAGCCCTGATAAAAATGCTAATTTATTACCATAGATTTCTGAAAATGAGTCGGATGGGGGTGAGAGCTGTCTTGCACTTTGATTCCATGAAGCATCAGTTGAGGAAAAAAAGTGAAGAATCTAAATAAAGTGTTGGTTTAATTGATTATATTAGAGTAAATCCTGATGTATCTATCGCTAAGGAAGGGAAAAAATGTACACCTCATAATAATAATGTTCCTGGCAGATTTGTGACTCGAAATGTTTTGCGACAAAGCAGTGGTCCAACAAGCTTCGTGATACATAATGTGAACGTCAGTTTTTTCATGAAAAAAGGGTCATAAAAGAATGTTAATTATGTGAAATAATATTATACAGTCTTAAAACTAAACACTATTTAACAGTAGTCCTGCATCTATTTAGTTAAAATAATTATTTTATATATTTTATGTCGTGGTGTCGAAATGACACCGGTGGATGTTTATGGGTAATCGAAATCCCGGACGTTCTAATGTTAAGGAAGGACAAACATTTTCAACAAATGAGGAAATTCATAAAATGTGTTCACCAAACGGAAATGCATCTCGAATAATGTTTTCTTGCGTATTTTCAGTGTCTCGTACTTCCATGGTCAAGTGTGCATAACATTGAACAGTGACAACTTTGAAGGGCAATAAGAGAGAGAGAGAATACCTTTCGCAAAATGCATGTTACATAATTATTTTTCAAAAGGTTATTTCCTTATTGTGTTTGTATAATAAAGAATTGTCAATGTTCAAACATTGTTTTTGAGAATGTGTCTATAGTAATCTTCCGAAGAAAAAAAACTTCACTTTTTGGAATTGTTCCTACAAAGATTTCACATGTTTTACATTATTTTATGAATTTACAGAAGTTTTTTTCATTTTTCTTTCGTTTAAAGGGTTACAATATTCTATTCTTAGAGGATCACTATTTGTTATACATTATTACAATCTGCAATTTGAAAATTACAAATAATAACGAAAAATCTACTTAAGCAATAAAAAAATAACTGCGTTAAGAGATACGGAAAAACAAAATGTCTGAATATACATTTCATAAAATACTTAAATTCACATCCATTATATTGTTAATAAAATATATATTACATAGTATTTTAAAAAATGACGTGGAAAAAGAAAACTTTTGCAAACGATTAAAAAGTAAAGAAAATAAATTGAGTTTCCTCTAACAGTTTTGGCAGAGATAAAAGGTGTTATATTTTTTTCTTTTTTTTAACACTAAAATAAAAGGCATGTTTTTTTAAAAAGGGATAAAGAAAAGGCTTGTTGCAAATTTTTATCTTTCTAGAACACTCCGGCTTAAAAATAATCTAACCATTAATCTTACATTTTTTATTTCAGCATGACAAAAGATGCATAAATAAAAGGATATCCTAAATTTGTTGATTATTATAAATTGTTAGACTTTGTATTTATGCATGAATATTTTTCTGAATTGTATTAATTAAACATATTCTAAATCTCTAAATACAAAAGATAATCTCTTTCAGTATTCATAGTAACAAGCATGGTAAACATTTCGTCCAAGAAGGATTTATTTGATAAATACCTATCTTTTGGAAATGAGAACTTTCCTCTGTAGAAATGAAAGGTTACCCGAAACAAAACCTTCTTTAATGAGCGGTTTTAGTGAAAAAGCAGAATTTTCTTTAAAAATAGCTTTTACTTTTAAGACGGAAGACATTTTGAGTTTCAATTACTTATTGAATAGCAATTTCCTTTCCTTTGGTGTAATGAAAGAAGATGCTTATATTAAAACCCTATTTTGATTTCTTTAAATGTATTTCTGTATCTACCCTTTTGTTTTGGATTTACAACATAATAGCGTTGCTGATAAAAAGATCTATTTAATAATAATGTACATTCAAAGTTTCTTCATTTTAAAATGTTTTCGTCTTTTCTCTATGTATAAAAAAGAAGAAAATATTCTCATTGAATCATGTAATTGCTGTATTTATATTCAAAATGCAAATACATTACATCACAAAGAAATTAGACCAACTGACATCACGAAGAATGTAATAAATATTAATTTATCAAAATATTGTTATTTACTGAATTGTAAAGCTACACTTATTGCAATATAGTACCAGCAATGTGTGGTACTACTACTTGTTCGTGAATGTGTCAAACCATGTGTATTGAGATTATTCTGGCTACACCACCCAAACTTGCCGCTTTACCTTGTTCCAATTATCTTTACTGCCCTTGGGCAACCATGGAAGTGATTGAGATAGATTTGACGCATGAGCCAACTTGTCATTTTTATTTCAATCTCAATAGTACTCATAAAACTATGTTTTTGTTGGAACTACCTCCATAAAAGCGAGCACCTAGCATTTTCTGCAACTACATATGTCCTCTGAGACAAGGAAAATAAAGTTCACAATGCAGAAATAACGATAAGGATAATTCTTTTGCAAGCTCCTTCCTTTGTATCCTATTGTGGAAGGGTTAGCCTTGTGGTCAAGGCTTCGCGGACTCGTGGCAAGCATGACGCCACGAAACATGAATGGCACGTCATAAGTTCGGGTTTAATGCTGCTGAAGATCCTCCGTGGGGAAGGGGCTGTTGCATGTCAAATCTGCTGAGGCTCAAATATCCTTCCTTTGAAATGATGTGGTAATTTGGAGAGGGAGTCCAGCTCAGGTGTCGTCATCGTAACTTGATCATGAATCAAAATTATGAAGTCTATTACAAAAGCCCTCGTGTTGCTTTATATAATACAAAGTTAATAAACACTTACTCATTCTATTCTACTCAACACTTGGACATATGCGCATTTGATATGAATTGCAATATTCGGTGATGTATTGATTAGGTATGTCTTAGAATAAAATTTGCAAAATTTTCTGGTTACTTTTTTTAGTTTTGCATTTTCAATGTCACGTACTATATGCAAAATCTTAGTTTTTAATACCTCTTTTATATTTTTTCCAAATATCAGTAAACATTTCTTATGGATGAAACAATGATTACTAAGTAAATTATATATAAAAATCTACTTTTAAGAGTTTTCATTATTTTTTGTGGTTAATTCTTACCCATAGTTTTGTTGTTTTGTTTCAAACACGCCAAAATTAAACCAATACAAATGAACTCCTCCAAGAATATTTTTCATATTAATTAGTAAATCTTGTTTTATCTTTCAAAGGTAATAATTTAAATTTAAGGAGGAAAAGAGCCCCAGAAGTTTTATTCGTATCCCTTTTTTAACGAAGCCATTTACATAAATATTTACTTAATATTATTAAAAAATTAAATAAAAAAATTTTGATTAAAAAATCAAGTATGCATAAATTTTTAAATAAAGGTAACCCTTAGTGGCAATTCGC
Source organism: Trichonephila inaurata madagascariensis (assembly GCA_019973955.1). Lineage (NCBI taxonomy): Eukaryota > Metazoa > Arthropoda > Arachnida > Araneae > Nephilidae > Trichonephila > Trichonephila inaurata. The sequence goes on along the minus strand of BMAV01021329.1, from coordinate 7,397 downwards.
GAAATGCTATTGTCAACATGGAAGATAAGAAATTTAAATAAATAAATATGTCTTTTATAAAGCGCATTCATTCCCTGAGGCTTTAAAGGGTTTTCTAATTTCAAACTACAAAAGATCTTGATGTAGAAATGCAAACAACTTTTATTTAATTGCAGTTTGATTGACATAAATTATTTACTCAGGGTTTCTTATTTTTAAAGTACAAAAAACCGATGTAATATTAGTAAAAGGAAATGTGTTCTGAATAAAATTCAAAGTTTATGAAACATTAAAATAAAACAATCAATTGAATTTTATGTTTAAATACTATAAATGAGTATTTTTTAAAAAAATTAAAAAAATAATACAAAAAGCAAAAAAAAAAAAACAAGAATCTTTTCCAGAAGTTTTTGAATATTAATAGCAAAAGGAGATTAACGAAGATTATTTAAATCAATTTCCCTTAATATTTTTCTGAATTTCCCATTTCTTAAAATTTAAGAATCTGATTCATAAGTATACGGCTAATTGAAACGGAATTTTCCATATGCAGGTTATATAGAACTGGGAGAAAGTTCTTTTTTTTATAGTTTTTTTAAAGTTCTTCAGAACTAGTTTCCTCCCTCTTAGCTTTCTATTTTAGGAATGTAAATAAATATTCATTGCAGTTTTAATTACCCTCACATAAGCATATGAAGAATTTAAGGTCAAAAAATATTTATTTTTTTTTAATTTCTCCAAAAATAGATTTTATTGAACCTTGAGAGACCAATTTTCAAAATCTAACGTTAATTTATTATTACAAATTTATATCGTTCACACTAAAATGCTTACATTTAAAAATCGTTGGCTATTTTATCTGATTTTAAATCTTTTACTGAATATCATGGAGAAATAAATAAATATATATTATATTTCCTTTTCGCTTCATAACTAAATTTGAGGAAACTTAATTATTCAAATATTTATCTGCATATCTAAAGATTTAATATAAATTATGATACTTCAACCTTATGAGTGATGTTTTATTATTTGTTATTCCATTATCAAACATGTTGTATTATTATACTTAAAATTTTGTTTATTAAAGTCATTTTCCATTGTTCAGCCTTGTTGATAAACTAAACTTATTTTTTAGTATTTTCATGTTGTGCATTGTAATACACGAGCCTGTTATGAATGAAATATGAAATTTAGGCATTCATAACCTCTTTTCAAAACTATATTTTAACTAAAACTATACAAATGAATCCCATTTTTATACTTCCTATATATTTATCTCTTAAGAATCAAAGGTGAAGTATTTAATTATGTACCATTATATTTTTCGTTATAGATATAATCAATTGACATTGTTTAGTATCAAAAATTTCTATTCATGCTATATAACAATATTCTGCATGACAATAATATAGGTGACAATATTCACCCATAAAACAAAATGCAATTGATCACATTTTTATATATAACGGCTTCAGCACGGATTTTGAAATAGGTGAGATACACCGTTTACACAAACAATTTATATATATATGTATAGTAATATAAAATAAAAGTTAAGAAGTACTAGAACCTACAGTGCTAAAGCAGGAAGAAATTGGAAATCACCAGACACAACAAATGTAGATACAAAAAGGTCTTTGGACTAAACTGGAGACCTATTATGATTTCTAAAGCTGTCGCTGAAATATATATATATATATGTATATATATATATATATATATATATATATATATATATATATATATATATATATATATATATATATATATATATATATATGTCAGGTTTGAAAAGTTTAGGTTCAAAACTAAGTAAGTAAAATAAATATAGAGTGAACTCTTTTTACCATCACGTAAGGATTTGTGAGTAAATAACCCTATTTAAAGCAGGGGAGCGAGTGGGCCGACGAAGAAATAAATCCATATCTCGAAAAAGGGCTTAGCTGGATGACTCTTTTGGTCCGAAGTATTGTTAATGCCTCTACTCGGTTGCCGCCACATGTTGGATTTTATGTGATTGAAGCGAAATAAAAGAAGTTATTATAGAAGGATGTCTTCTTCTATTTTTACCAGCAGGCTCAAATGCATATATTATATTCAATTTCCAAAAATTAGAGGAGCACATGGATTTAAAGTAATTACGCAAATATTTATTTGATAACTAACGTAAAACAAAAACATCCTCAAGTATAGTAGAAAATCCTATCTAAAGTGTAGTAGAAAAGAAAAGAAGAAAACTCCATATACAAATCAATGTACTTTGGTGGTCAAAAAAACCAGAAAAAGAAAAATGTGCAGAAATCGTAATTTAGTAGAAGCTTGTGTTTTCGTAGTTCTGTGGGGAACTTCAACCTTTAGGCTGTTTTTTGAAAAAAGGGGCTGGAAAATGTCTCAACAACATGATCTACCGGAATTAATGGATTGCGTATAATCGGGGAGATTGATTTCGGACATACAAACAGAATGGCAGTAATAGCGTGGTTGGAGTCGTGCAAAAAAGTGTCAGTGACTAGGTTACAGACTGGGTGGTCTGATAAGTATGGGCTGGTATTAGCACATATGGAAGATGCACCGACCTGCATTTAATTGGGAATTATAATCTTGGATGGGTTAAAGATAAGTAAACGAAACTTAAGAATTCATGTCGTACCTTACGTTAAAGCCATTGGTGATTCCTTTCTTTTGCACGCAGGCTGGCTAATGCCAAAATTTACTTAGCTCGTCTTGTGAAAAGAACTCTTTATTGTAGCTGAAATAATGCAGTGTATGAAGAGTCTCAGCACTTTCTCCAGACCCATATCTCATCCAGCATGCTTGGGATTCATTTGAATGACGCGTTCGAAGTAAGATCAATATTTATTTTGCTTACCTCCGCGACGTGGAGAATGCACATCTTGAAGAATAAAACAGTGAAACAGTATTCCCCAAAGTCCCATCGACAAAACTCATAGCATTCATTTTAAATAGGGTGTGAGGGAAGTCTTGAAGTAATTCAGGGGATCACACACCATATTAAACTTCAAAAAATCTAGTCAATTCTAAGCAATCAGTATTTTGTCATTTACATCTAACCAAATTTTGCATTAAGCATCATTTCCTCTCCATGTTCTGTATGCCATTTGAAATACAGTTCTCATACAATTGTTTCTTTTGCTTCTTTCTTGTATTATGTTTTGTAAAAGTGTAATTGTCCATTTATGTAACATGTTTGGCTATCATGTGCTATACTTAATTTTTGCTTGCTTCCCCAATGTTTTTTATTAGGTATGATTAAATATATATATAGAAAGAAAGAGTATATATATATACATTTCACAAAGATTGTTAATATGTGTTTTCTCAAAATAGTAAGGTGTGAAAAAAATGATGCAAATTAACGTGAAACTTCAGGTAAGGAAATGTAAAAACAGATTGAATGTGCAAATCATTAGAAAAGGAAAGAGAACAAGCATAAAGAGGCCTATGGACACTCCTTCCATTTGTTCTGGGAGATACATTTACGTATATCATCAGTTTGACTAATAAATATGATTGATTAGAATTTGTGTATGCTTGAAAACTTCAGAATGTTACACTAGCGAATAACAGAGTTAAAATGCAGCAGCATGTTCGGCTCAATGATTCAGTTCTGGTTTGATCAATATCTTCAATTGTTGGATAGGCATAATGCCACAGCAATGATGGTATGTAGATTTGATTTGATTTACTTTCATTTTTGTTATTGGCACAGTTTTAATTGCACACAATTCATTGGCGCGACGAACCGTGGTGATGGGACGCGACAACTGAATTGGCCACCAAATATGTCAATTTCAGATTACGCTAAAGTAAGCTGAGAAAGTCTACAAACTGAAAAGTAGGCAGCACTATGAAACAACAAAGAAATAATCCGCATGAAGGTGTTGAACTGTGCAGCTGCTCCCTTTTCTTTGCACTGTCATAAAAACACAGCAGTTTTATTCAAAGCGTATTGAAAAATGCTCTACATTATGATATGAGGAGGTATTGCTTTATCATGACGTATCACTCCTAGCTGCCTGAATTGCAGGTATTCCGGAACAGCGAGAGATACACCAGGAATGCTGTAGAGATCGAAATACTATGCCCCTGTTGCAGTAAAACATTTTCTAAGAAGTATATCTACAAAGACAATGCCCCCTTCCACAAATCGTCCTTTTTTAAATGGACTTGTACTGTTCCGGAACATTTCCTTTTAAAGCAGCTTAAACTTCAATATATGCGACCCAATCTTCAATCCTAGCTTTTTACCACTCTCCCTCCCATACAATAATAATGTATTTTGATGCTAAATCTACAAAATGCCTTTCGGTGTCGAAGCACACAGGTACTTTGATAGAGAAAGGCTTTCAACTGCCGCAGATAAAATCTTCATATATGCTTCAAGCCACAACCGCCAAAATCGAAAGGCAGTTGAAAAAAGACTCATTGAATTTTGGCAGGGGTGGATGATGAATTTTCTGCATTGGAAACTAGTGGAAAATATTTCCTGCAACATTTTTTCTCCCCATTTACAACTCTAGTACTTATTAAACGTGATCTTTTTAGTATAGATAAGGAAAATTATCAAATGCATTGCGCAATTCTGAAACATTTATAAGTATAATACATATATCAGTGTAAATGTGTATTTTATTTTCATTACGTCTGAACTTATTTTGTTTTGTTTCATTTCTCAGTCAATTAATAATTTTAAAATAATATTTTATTTTCAATTTTTCTTGATGTGCTCGCCCCCGCTAGGATTAACCCACCCCTAGGTACACCTATTTTTGAGAACAGTTGCTTTATAGAATACACATGCTCTTCTGAATAAGTCTCCCACTGAAAGCATATCTGGTATCATGGTTTAGCGGCTTCTCTTTTATACCTCAACACCTCATGAGGCTGATAGTGATTTAAAAGTTTGTTATTATTTAACATTTTGTCCTGTTTCTATTATAATCATAGTTAATTTTACTACTGATAATGACTTACAAAATATTTTTCATGTATTTCTAATTTGTGACTTTTACAGAGAAAATTTAACAAGAAGTAAACAAAATTTAAAAATGAAAGACTTTTTATTAAAATGTTTCATTTCTCTTATATTATTAAAAGTGTAATTAAACATATCACCCTAAATCATAAATATTACGTTAAAATTTTTAAAGCATACTTAGTTATGTACTTGAGCCCAGCTTATATTGATGACAAATATTCACCATTTCTTAAAATTATTATCTAAACTTAAACCTATCTCGTAAATTTAACATAGTATGTTCCTTTTAGTAATTTAGTTAAAGTATATTTGAGAAGAATTTATTAAAAGTTTACACAGCCTCAATCAGAAATCTTTATTGATAAAAATCATCATAAGAAAAGTACTTTATATATATACTGAACAGTTCAATTCAGTTTCAACTATGAGTTCCTACGAGATCGAAAATATCGACATTGCAATTTGTCTAACGACGTGGAAAAAGTTTGGGTTATCTCGCTAGAAAATAGAAATCAAATTGCTTACTTTTATATATATTTCTATAACATACCAGATCAAAAATTTATAAACTAAAAAAAAATAAGATAATATAGGAAAGAGAAAAAAAAAGGTGAATCTCCATTTTATTTTATCGTCGACCATTTTTCAATTCTAAAAATACATTTTCTTGAAGAATTGAGATTTAATCAAAGTTCCAACCTTAAAGAAAGGAATCCTTCTTATATCTTAGACATTTATGAAGTTTTATGAACATTTAATTACATATGAAATTTTCTTCTTGAGAATATATTATAATTAGTTTATAGAAACTGACAAAAATATGTACATATTTATTTGCCACTGAAAATCCTAGATAAAATTTTATTTCTTAATAAGTCTTCCTGTAGTAAACTTCTATCGAGGAAATGTTTTGTCTTAGAGTCTCTTAAAAATTTTAAACATGTACTGAGAATATAGATTTATTCTGATTTACAGCTTATTTTAAGAAGCTAATAGTAAATATTGAGAACATTTAAAAGTATTCTCATTAATAATGTTACTGTAGATTAACCTTAAATAAATCAAATTGTTCACATGAGAATTTTAGAGAATAAGAAATTAATTTAGAAAATACTCTTAAACTTTAAAATCAAATAAAATTCTTTTAAATTAAGTAAAGATTTCTAATAAATTAATGTTTTATTTAAAATCCTTTAAATTTTGAATATTTGATTGCTTTTTTTATAAAACTCGGTTTTACATGCATTATCGGTAACTTAAAAATAAAATCTGGAGATTAGACTTTTTCATTTTTTAATAGTTTAATAATTTAAGAATTTTAAAGAATTGTAGTGATTATGGTAACCAGAAATTTAAAATCAATGTAATAGGAAAAAATTAGAAGGTAAATTAATCGATCTCTTTCCAGCTGGAATATTTATTGAACGGTGTACACTTTTTATTCGAAATCATAATATTAGCATATTATTGACATAATATTAGCAAATATAGTAATATTAGCATATTACATATATTTGATATTTTTATTATATTTCCAATTATAGAGATAGTCAAAGATAATTATTTTTAAGTTCCTTATGTTTTTTCCTAATCTAACCATATCCTTTACCTGTTTACCTTCATAGAATCAAGTTCAGCAAACTTCTTATTGCTTATCACATATTGCAAAAAACCATCTTGTATCATTTGCCCAGGGAATTTTCTCTTCTAAGTAAATTTTACTTTTAGAAATATTATTTACAATATTTCTACATCTATCTGCAAGAGATTGTTGCTAATTTTGAGTACTTGACTTCGCATTCTTGCATGACACCGTTTTTGTTCACTGTATTGTATCTTAAATCTTTATTTTTATTGTATTCACTTTCTTTTATACCGTTTTGCTGTTTGTATGTTGTTTTTTTTCCCCCCTCATTTTTGTGGAGGATCGGATGAGTATAATGCTAGAAACTTTTATACAAGAAATATGTCTGAGGTGTGGTCATGAATTTGGGTTCACATTTACTTTTCCGTTTTGGAGACATTGCCCCAAAATCCTTCTTTTGAATAATAATGTTAAAACACTGGATTTCAACCCAACTGCTGCAGTAATATTCTTCACAGCCATAGAAATATGCTGACAAAGTGTTAAAATTTTGAGTCCTTTCCTGGAAGTGATATCAATTTTTTAAATACATGCCAGCAGGAGACAATTCCCACAAGTGACTACTTCTAACAACAAATGAAGCAACAAGTGAAGGAAAATTTTACTTGTCATGACCACGTGATCAAACCGGTTTAGAGTATTCAAGAGCAGTCAGCGTAGGAAATGCATTAAAACGTTTGAGGCATAAAATTCCGAGAAAGGAAAATTTCCTTAAAAATTTTTTATCCCAATTAACCCCCAAGAACTGTATATGATTTGAAACCAAACACA
>BMAV01021328.1:0-100352 GCA_019973955.1 Trichonephila inaurata madagascariensis | reverse complement strand
TCTATGACTGTTTTCCCCACGAAAATTTGAACAATATATAGTTTTATAACATACGTATATATATAATTGAACAATTAATTCAATAATAATAGAGAAAGAGAGAGAAAGGATATACATATACCTTGTTTATTCGGAGGAAATCACGATTGTTGAAACCGTCGGAAGAACGATGCACCAGACGAGAGGGGCCAAATTATACGGGGGTTTGGGGAGTAAATGGGGGTTGAAGAAACATGCAGTGAAAACGCCCTTTTTTCCCTCGTAATTGCGGGGAAGAAACCAACAGAATTGTATCAGGGTGGGGGCTCATGCATGATGATGCACCAGCTTATTTTTTGAATTCTGAGCGAAAGTTTCCCCGTCATATATCTTGGGGCGGTTTGGGGGAAAGCGGGTCTTAGCTGGGACTCCGAGATATCCGGAACCCCCGGTTTTCCCTTTTCTTTTACCACCAGATGCGCTTTGGCTGACATCGCCAGAAATCGGATTTTTCACGTAGACAGTTTCGTAAATTGTTTTGTGTTATGACTTTGCCAAAAAAACCTTAACGAGTCCCCTTTAACACTTTTAAAAAACTTGATTTGTTTTTACGTTTGCTGTGAAGCATTGCTTTTTTAAAACCGTTTTGTCTTAAATGTTTTTTTACCTTATTGCCCCTTTTCATGCCACTGAAATAAAACGCTCCCGATTTTTGGGGGACTGCGGTGCCAGTGGTAACCGGGGGCAATGTCATGAGTCGGCCAGTACCACAAAGCCCCCCGGGGGCAGCGATATGATAAATCGGTCGAGAGCTGGCCCCCGCTGGTGTGTGGGTAGTTAGAGGGGGGTGCCAGCTCAGGTGTCTTTCCCGCGTTGCCCATGGTTTAAAATTACGTGGTCCGTTCCCAAAAAGCCCTCTTAGCTGAACTGTGGGCTTTTTAAAATTTATTCCCCAACTTTTTTTTAATTCCCTTCGAATAAACGATTCAACCTCATGTTCTATATAAATTTCTTGACCCCATTCTACCAACTATCACCCCTCTGAATTTGTGGGCGAATTGGCAACCCTGTATAAAATCTAATTTTGGTTTTTTCTTTCATGTATCAACACAAAATGCTAAGAAGAGTTTTCTTATTTAGGATTGTGATGTTTTTAATGACTATAAAAAAGGGGGTTATAAATATGCATGCATTTAAGAATTCAGGCAAAATTTAGTTTTAACTTAAACTCGTAAGTTTCAATGATGTAAAATCATTAATACTATTAAGGGGGTTCACACACACACATGCGACAACCTGTTTTTTAAGCACATATATGATTTTTTTTTTTTTGAAGACCACTAAAATGATAGAATCTTACGTTTTTCATCATTTATTTATATGTATCTTAAAAGTATGCATGTAAATTTTTAGCCAAAATTCTCTAATAGAACATGAATTATAGCACTTGGAAAACACCCTCTACGAAAAAAATGGACGCTCACTTCCTCCACGATTCCGGTTGATTGACTTATTTGAAATAAAAGAAAAATTAACGACGTTTTAATTTATAAGCTTAAATGCACCGAATGAACTATACTCAATTGAAAATATCAAAAACTGGATTTTTGGTAGACCTCTAAGTAAAAATTTCGAATTTAATGGGTTTTTCTGTTAGGCTATTGTTAAAAAAAGTGTTTTACTTTTACGCACGTAAGAATTATACTTTTGCGTAACAAGATTAAAATCTTTCTAAAAATCTTGAGCAGGCAAGCTGGGCCCAAAGGGCGAAAGGCGGCCACAAACAGAGTTGAACAATACTAACCTTAAGTCAAAGGACCGGCCCAACCCCGAGATAATCACGATTTAATAATTTAAACGCCCTCGCACAGGACAATGGGACCAAATATGGGGGGGGTCGAAGGCGGGAATGATCTGTCCGTTCTGCATATTTCTAGACAAATTTTCTATCCGTTCCTACGGAACGCAGCAAAGGCTCTCTGACACCGGTGTATAACTCAGTGTAGAGGCATTCGGCTGGGTCGAGAGGTCCCCGGTTCAAGGGGGGCCCATTTTGAGGGAAGTGAAGAGAAAATTTTTGAGAATTTCGAAGGCAGCATGATATGTTCCGTTCTGTATATTTCTAGACAAAGATTTCGATACCCTTCCTACGGAACACGAAAAGGTCCGTTGACGCGGGTGTATAGCTCAGTGGTAAATCGGCCGGTCGGGGGTTCCGTTTCAACCGGGGTCCCTTCTTCAAAGGAAGTTTAAAGAAATATTTTCTGAGAATTTCGAAGGCGGAAGATTTGTCCCGTTCTGTATATTTCTAGACAAAAGTTTTCCATCCGTGACGGTGATCCCTCCGTGACGGTTGCGCGCCTGAAAATTTACCTCATCCTATTTCTCTAACGCCCCACAAAAAGTATAACTTCAAAAATAGAAATATTTGGAATTTTGTGGAATGTTCATAGTTCATTTGATGCGTATATTTGTACTGAGTCTACCCTATACATTTAAAGTCATTCCGTTTAACCGTTGATAGGAAAGTTGATTGAGATGAAAGATGATTGACGAAAGTATGAGAAAAACGGGTTTAAAGTTTAAAGTCCGATTAAAATAATGAAAAACATTACGAAAACAGCTTTACTTCTCTAACACCTGCTTTTTTATAACGACTTCGAACTTTAAAAAAATTACTTAAAAATAATTTTTTTCATTCTAGAACCATCACATAAGGTGAACCTCCTTAAATCTGCACACGGCCTCCCCTTCCTAAAAGAAATATTTTTATCGTGAAACGGTCCAACATTTGTTTGTGCATTACTTGCACTAACTTCTTTACAACCTTCTTATGCATTTTATAAACATTGCCAGTTCTATTTCGAAAATGCGTTTACGTTTACAAATATAAGTAATGATGCTGTCGAGTAGGTAAAACCCGTTAAAAAAAGAAATAAATAAAACTACCAAGGGGCGAAAGAAATCGCAATTTCTCATCCTTTCCTGAAATATTTTTATGCATAAGTCAGTTTTGTTTTGATTTGAACAAGATTCAGATCCAAGAATATTTCTACAATATATAATGTTATACTGACGGAAAATATTTCATAGTAAGAATTCATCTTATGTGAAGAATCCGAAGACCGTAAAAAATCTAAGAGAATGAAAAAAAAATACAATAATTTATGCAGTCATTTTTTTTACTTGAGAAAAAATCTCATAGTACTCTAAAGAAGTGTTATCTTAAAATGTTATTTGGTTATTTTGATTTAAGGTATCCAAACACATAGAAATGAACAATTTCGTGCAAAACACACATGTTTATTTATTTTTTATTGTATTGAATAGAGCTACTTTTGGGATTTATAAACATATATATATTAGGTTAGAAAAGAACTATTATTTTTGTATGAAAATTAAACCAGCTTAACATGCTTCCACGTCCGATTTGGGTCAAATATGCACCGTTTGTTGTATAATTTGTTGCCATTTTAAAGGTAGCTTTCATGTTGCCTTTCATAGGAGTTTTGGCCCTTATATTGGCGAAATTAGTAATCGATTTCGCCAATATCTCTTTGATCCCACTTATCACCAGGAAGTTTTGCAATGCGAAAAGTTGCACTTAAAGCCAAGTCCGGTCTATATATGGTGAATACATTAGAACTTCCCGCAACCAACCCAGAGTTTCTGGATATCACTACAGAAGTATGTGACTCCGGCGTTATCCACAACACAACACGCCTCTGCTGGCCAATTCAATATCGGTCAATCGCCAGTTTCAAACGGTCCAGTTGTTTACAGAGATCTAAATTTGGTGTTTGGCTATGCGGAAACAACTCCTTAATAAATTATTTTCCAGTCCCGCAAAATACACAGAACCTTTTCTAATGATGAGTTATTCACAGCAGTGTCAAGGATGGTTATTGATGCTCCACAATCAGAGACTTACCGCCCGAGATAAAGTCTTTGATTTTGACGCTCAATGCTCGACGCTGGCTGCCTGGTGTGAATGCGCTTTATCTTGGTTTGGCCACCGTTTGAGCGCTGTTTCCTCACCGCACTTCAAATCCACGATCGATTTACCAATATTGTAGTATGACTCAATTTCTCAAAATCCCCAGTCACCATATGTTTAAGAAATGGCCGATTTCACTGGTTAATAAGGCTTCGCAGATGAAATTCGATCCATCATGTTTTTGCGTTAATTGCGAGGGGCATCCAAATGCGGAGCTTTTGCATCCAACTTTGCGCAAATGACTTAAACTATATTAAGGTCGATCTTTAGATCCCAGAGATGCCATGAATACTAACATGATCAACTTGATTATTCCAGGGATGACCACATTTTCGACGATGGGCCTGCCTGTGTGAGGCATCTTAACATCAAAATACCTAACGGTAAATCGACGAAACCACAAATTGCACGCATTTAGCACACAGCAGACATTATAAACCACAAACACCATTCACAATTAGCCACTCTGTTTCGTATTTCGCCTTTATCAAAGAAAAACTGTAAAAAGAACTTGAATTTTCTTTGTTGACTTTACATTTTAACACCTGTAACTCACAACTGAATGAACCAAACGAAAAGCAAAATAATTTTTTAGTGAAATGTTATCTTGGACAACGAGCATAAATTGAAATTGTTTGATCGATATCAATGGAATATCGAGATCATTAGCCATCTAACAATGAAAAAATAATGGATTTTTCCCAACCTAATATGTATATTTTTTACGCTACCTAGATGACAACTTGCAATGAAATTAGAAAAACAGGATATAGATCTTTAATCTATTTTAAAAGTGGGCATTTAATCTTTTTTCAAAATTTGTCATGGCGAGTCTGATAACTTAAAATGCTATAAATGCATTTCCATAAAACTTTTTGAGCCTCATATTTTTATTATTTTCTAGAGAATTTAGTAAAATATTTCTTATTGTATGAATATTTTTTTAGTTATGACCTGCTATTTAAATAATGGTCCCACATAAAGATGTTACAATTCTTATAATATTTTCTCGAACACCCCTAAAATATTTAAGCTTATAAAAATTAAAATTTTAGTACACATCTCTAGGTAAATGCAATGCTTTTCTGAGTGACTGACTGTTTATGGACGTCCTCGATAAAGTAACATGAGTTTTTTGAGAGAACTTACAAATTGTAAACCATTAAAAAGACGAGGACGCAGTTCGAGACGATATTTACCTAATTTCTATACTACGCCAGATTCAACTTGGTCGGTTTTAATTTGATTGCTTATTAAAATGAACAAATTAGTAAATGGATATTATGCTTTTCTCTGAGTGGCTGACTGTTTTTGAACGTCCACCATAAAGAAACACGAGGGTTTATTTTCCGAAAACCTCAAAATTTTAGCGTGTTTAAGTGACGAGGACAACATCTGAGACAACACCCAGCACACTTAATTTCTATACCACGACAAATGCAACTTGGTCGGTTCTAGTTTGGTTGGTTGTCACAATGAAGAAATTAAAATGAAGTCATGATGCTCAATGAGGATTGAGTATGGAGTGAGTGAGAATAACGTCACACCGTTCAGCTATGCAAGAGGCTATTTGCGCGCCGGACCACGTAATTTTGAACCATGGTCAAGTGATTACGGACGACATCTGAGGAGGCACCACTCTGTCCTAACCAATCTCTACCAACGGCACGTTTCAGCTCTCAACAGATTTAACGCGCATCGTTATTCCCACACGGCGGGTCTTTAGTGATATTGCTCGAACTCGTGACAAGGCAAATACTGTCCGATACCTATACCACTCGGCTACCGCGGCCGTTGTGTATAGCTCATTTGGTGCATTTGAGCTCGTAGATTAAAAAACAGTTAATTTTTTTATTTCAGATTAACTAATCAGCTTGAATTGTGAAGGAAGCGAGCGTCCCCGTTTCATTGAATCGGATGTGTTCAGAGTGTTATAACTCACGTTCTGTTGGATATGTTTGGCTAAAAAATTATATACATACTCTTAAAATACATATAAGTAAATGATGAAAAACGTAAAGTTCTATCATTTTACTGACCGTCAAGTGAGCGAGTGAGTGAATATTAACGTCGCACTATTCAACTACACGAGGGCTTGTGGCAACGGACCACGTAATTTTGAACCATGGTCAAGTGACGTGGACGACACCTGAGCTGGTACCCCTCTCTCTCTTAACTTCCACACCACACCCACAAGAGGACGTTTCAGCTCTCGACAGAAGTGTTGCTTAATGATGTGATGTTAATAAATACTGACTCACTCACAAAAACATCATATCCATTTACAAATTCCTACATTTTGACAATAAACCAACTTAGAATCAACCAAGTTTCATTATCGTGCCGCTTTTATGACATGCTGGTATAGGTGACGTGTTTTAATGTATTTTGGCTTTTTGCTTGAAGGGCAATCATCTTAAGAATTTCCATTGCTTTAAAAGCGATATAGTGAGTACAATTTTTGAAGTTCTTTTTTACCGAATTCATTATATATTTCTAAACTTAAATTGGTTAACTTCTTCATTTTTTAAGAGGTGTTTGAAACCTAAAATCTTCTTAGAATGACCATTTTGTGATTTTAACATTTCTAAATTGTATAGATTTTAACCTTTCTAAAAATTCCTTACCTTAACTTCTAGGGTAATTAGAAGAGCTTAAAAACTATTTTTAAACAATCGTTGAAACTTGACCACGCCCATTTATATAGCGCGCGCGAAAAATGTAAACAAAGTATTTTGTTTTTGCTTAAAAGTAGAATGAATGAATGATGGAAATCCAAACATTTAATCCAGAATTGCTAACAAACTTGTTTACATGGAGGTACACAAAATCCCAATGAAAGAGTAAACAACGTATTATAGCCTTGGGTACTGAAGAAAATATTTATACAAATAGAAGAATTATCATTGGGTACACATGATGCAATTTCATCATTTAATATGGGGAATGTATCAAAACCATAAATTTTGAGAAAACTTAATATTGAGCCTGGTGATTATACGGTACAGGCAAAAGAGCGCCTCGACAGAAAAGATTCTGTTAAGGCTACATACTCATGTTTACAAAAACCAAAAGTTAGGAAAGAAAAGACTGAAAAGGAAGAGAGAGGATGATGAGATTAAAAAAATGTAGATCATTTGGAGTATGTGAGGAGGAATTTTTTGATTAAGTAATTATACATAAAAGTTCATTTATCTCAAAATGTAAATTTTTGATGTTCGCGATGTACCTTTTCTGGGAAACTAACGATAACAGGTAAGTTTTAACGACATATTTATAATGATGGCTAATATATATATATACTGAAATGAGCCTTTTTGTAAAACACTCAAAAGTTTATTTTTTTGCAAATTTTTTTTATGTGAAAATGGATCAAATTTCACTATGTTTCATAAAACATTTTATAATTTATTAAAAAATCCAAAATTCCCTAAATGCTCATTTCAGCACAATGAGAAAGGTATACTTTATATGTATGAAGAATTTCAAGAATGTACATGCAACAGATTTTGATAAAAAGTACATCGAAAACAGACAATTTATCATTTTCGGTATAGAGGTTTCAGACACTGGTCACGAACTCATGGCCAGCGTGTCTTGAATTTTGTGCCTTAATAACACTGAAGACGCACCGTTCAAAGGATTGATGCATATTAAATCTGTCATAGCGCTAAGTTCACACGTTGGCGTGGTGTGGAAGATAAGCGAGTGGTGCCATCTCGAGTGTCGTCTTAGTCACTTTAGCGTGGCTCAAAATTACGAGGTCATTCACCAGTTATTGTTTTATGTGCGATGCTATAAGAAACACTCTCTCATCTGTTTGATAGCCTAATAGTTTGATATTCCCGGGCAAGGCACCAAGCGCTGCTTGTTGGAAAAAGGAATCACGCTAAGCATCGCTTGTTGTTTCTAGAATGGAATTCAAGATGGCGTCCTAGCTGTATCAAATCGTCAGAAGATAATTTATGAATTACGAGGAAATACAATGAAATATAATTCAAAAGAAGAATATAGAAAGAGATTAAAAATAACCAAGATCAATCAATAAATAATGAATAACAATATAATATAATAAAGAGTAACATGTACGAATAATATTATGCAGTATATAATCTTATAATTTAATACTAATTATATATAATATTCATATAGTATGATTTACTAATAATAAGATTATTATATATAAAAATAATCATGTAATAGTATTTATAAAAAAGAATAACCATCGTATTGTAATATTTTAAAGATTATACGTAAAAATACTCATATAACGTAATAATAATAAATAACAAATAAATTAAAAATTAAAAATGAGTAACAAAATAGCAATTATAAACAAAGAACATAATAATTATAAATAGATAACTATATGTAATATTTATAAATAAATATGAGTAATAAAAAACAAATATAAATAACGAATATTATGATTGCATATATACTAATTGTATTTTTATATTATATTATTAATAAAATAATTGCATAATATATAATAAAGTTAATAAGGAATATCACTCTTATAAAAAGAGTACTGAAAACTTGTACTATTCCAAAATCTGCAACCATAGGTAACCATATTGCATTTTTATCACTTATCTTGGCGAACATAAAAAAACAACTTGGTGCGTGCCCTGTGATATCAAACTAATTCCCAATGCAGCATTTGTTATAAACTTCCTTCAGCTGTGTCTTTCTTGGAGATGATCACATCTTTTCTAACTTAATCTAATAGTTAAGCTAAATAAGTTTAACAATGCGTGGGTGTGATTGGCATGGATTCTTTCAAGTCAGCATTAAGTAATACAACTCGTATATCTGTTATCATCTTATTCCAAGAAAACGGTTCAATACCACGATAGAAGATGTCTGTACATTTAATAGGCTCCTTGCACTTTCGTAGAATCAATTTGGGAAATAATAATGATATTTCTGAAAAGACGAAGAATAGAAAGAACGGAATAGAATCGCATGTAATTTAAACAGGCAATTACCTACAAATTTAGAGAAGATACATAAATTTATAAATATCATTTCATAAAATTTTATAGGATGTTTATAAAAATAAATTTTTATAGAGACTTGAATTTAAAAATAGTTTTACTTTTAAGAGCTTTGCTTATTTTAAAAATATTTGGTGTATATATCAATTTATTACATTTACAGTATCCGATCATTTCAGACAATTTTTTTTTATAAAAATGGTGATATAATTTTTTTTTTTAGAGCCAGATTTATTTTGTATAAAAAATATACTAAAAATTTTAGAAAAATATACTAAAATTAAGAAGAGAAAAGTTATTACTAAAATAGGTAAAAATTTACAAGAAATTATAAAATAGCCTTGTTCAAAAAGTTCAAACAATACAATTATTTTTAGTTTTTATTTGATATTTTCTTCATTTTTCGCGTAAATTAATTGCTTTTACAAGTAGTTCGAATAACAATTGGATTATTTGTCAACGCTACGTAGATAATGCGAAACCATTCCTTTTAGGGTACATAATTAGTCCTTTTATACCACCTTTGTCCAATAGGTAGTTACTCGAATTTAAACTTAAGATGATAATAAACATTTTACGAATACGTGTTGGGGGTTTATATTAATTTTAATATTTTGAAAGATTTATATCCTGAAATATTTCCTTTATGCGAAATGCATTAATATTTAAATTTGCGTTTCTCAATTTCAATTAATGAAAATTTATTTTTAAAAGATAGAGAGAAATATATACATGCAAACAATTTTCACAGTTTTTTAAAAAAAAATCAATATGATTAACTCGGATTTATTACCATTATTTATACTTACAAGAAAACAAATACATCCAAAATTAACAATTTCCATCTTTGCTGATGAAGCAAAAATACACTACTTCTACTAATTATGTTTTGCCTTGGGTATCATAATCAGTAAGGGAGAGAGTGAATATTAACGCCACACTGTTCAACTACATAAGAGCTTTTGGCGATGGACCTCGTAATTTTGAAACATGGTCAAGTGACGAGATCAGTCTGGACGGAGAGGTTTTATAACATACATTGTTTCAATTTCAGCAAAATTAAAGTAGAAAATGAGAATAGAAGAATAGATAATTTAATAAAATAATAGATTGAATAAAAAAATAATTGAAAATAGGTAAATAAATTTAATAAATGGACAAATTAGGCTTCACAGGTTCACAAATTGTCAACAATAGCGATGAAGTTTCCTCAAACTTTATCCAAATTACACTTTGTTGAAATATTTATAGAATTCGCTTGGAAAAAGTCTTTCGGGTCTCCAAAACTCAAAACATTTAAAAGTCATTTAAGGCTGTTTTAGCCATATACACAAGAACGTGAACTTACCGAGGAGCACATTTTCGAACAGAAAAAATGCCTCCATTTTTATAAAATTTGTGCATTGTAACTCATGCATTTGTTTATAGTATAGTGTTTTTAAAATTTCAAAATATTTCATAAATATTTAGTTTTTCCTTTTAACATGTAAAAGGATAGCTCCTTTAGCATTACGGTATAGGAGAAATAAATGCGAAATACATTTCATAAAAGAAAAATGTGTCAACTCGAATCAAAATGAGTACTATGATAAAACAAGTGATTCTCCACAGGATAGTGAAGCCAGAATATAATAATGTTTGAGTACTTTTTTATATCTGAAAATATATTCCGAATTTGGGTCCTATTCTTTAACATTAGCCGAAAACAGCCTTAAAGGGGTTCACCCAAGTTATGGCCTGTTTTTTAAGCATTTTTAATTTATCAATTATTGATATGTATCTGATAAGTATGTATATAAATTTTTAGCCTAAAATATCCAATAGAAGTGAGTTATAGCGCTCTGAATACACCCGCCTCAAAAAAAATGGACGCTCACTTCCACCACGATTCCGGCTGATTGACTTATCTGAAATAAAAAAAAATCAACGGTGTTTTAATCTATAAACTTAAATGCACCAAAAGAACTATTCTGAATAGAAAATATCAAAAATTAGATTTTTGGTATACCTCTGAAGAGAGAAAAAGTTGCGAATTTGATGGGGTTTTTTTATGTTAAATATTCCTATTCAAAAATCAAAATATATATATATATTCCTATTTGTTATTAGGAATATTTTGATTTTTGAAATGATCGTTGTTCATTTGGTGCGTATATTTATGCAGAGACTACCCTATAAATTTGAAGTCATTCGGTTAAACCATTCTTGAGATAGGATTTATGAAAGTTTGAAAAACATAGTTTTCAGAAAAACGCGTTTCAAGTCCGATTAAAACAATGAAAATCTTAACTTAGCGCGCCGAACAGCTGCTCTTCTAACACCTGCTTCTTTATAATGACTTTGAATTTAAAAAAAATCACTTTATCACATTCTAGACAGGTTAAGAAAGCAATTTATGAAAATAAAAATAAAAAAAATATTAATTTTTTTTGAAGTCATCACTTGAGTGACCCCCTTAAGTTTCCATTTTTCTAGTGATATTTCATGATATTACTTCTTAAGATTGAAAATACATTTAAAATTTATTTGTATATTTTCTCTCTAGTAAAAGAAAAAAAAGGCAGAGAACATTTCAAAAATAATCTTTCATTTCCCTAATGGGCTGCATATTAAGCCTTTGCGGACAAGGCTAGTTCCCAAATGTGAGAGCAATTTCAATGGTGGCACCATCTAGTGGCGGCTTTCGCTACCAAATTTAAACGCGTGAATTAATTGAATTAAAGCTCTCGCCGGATGCTATAAATGTTGACGAGATTGAATTTTACCGAGAGTACCAGAGCCAAATCGTTTTACTCAAAGGATCTTTTACATGCCCCATAATCATATGACATGCATGCCTACGATTTTCTCATCCAGAAAATCTATCAACTCCCACCGAGGTCGAACCCACAACCTTATGCTTACGAAGTGGAACCTCTACCTCTAATCCACTGGAGCCGACGTAAAAAAGAATCTTAATTTGTCGATAAAAAACAAAGCGAATAATTAGAAATTGTAAATACACGTCTGATATATGCATATTATTGAAATGATCTCAGAAACCTAATATTTATTAATGTTTTTTTCCTGAAAGTCATTTTTAAAATAATTTTAATTTTTTTTTCACAACCAATTAAATTTTTTAAATCTTATCAAAGATTTATAATTGGTGTCTAAAGAATTACATAAAATCGAACGCTATCTTATGAAAATTTTTAAGGGGCAGTGTGTGGTACGATTTACGCAAAATTTTTTAATTTAAGGATTTTCAAATTTTTTTTCGTTGTCTCCTATGTGTGTAGTATGTCAAACAGATTTTGTACTCAAAACTTTATAAAAAGCTAGCCATTTAATTGTTTAAGGGGAAAAAATATGTAAAGGGATTTTAAATTGGTACTTCTCCTACAAACAATTACGTACATACATGAAATTTGATTTACAAGTACGTCACACACACACACACAAACTATGTACAAAAAAAGTTGGTATGGGTTTTGCGATAACATTATTGGTATTCGTACAATACATTTTTTTATGAACGCTTATTGAAAATTCCTTAAAAAATGTATGAATTCTGAGTTCAATTTTTTTTAAAAAAAAAAAGTATTGCTTTAACTTAAAAATGCACATCAGCTTTTGTTACATGTACTATTAGCAGTAGGTTAAAAAAATTCAAAGCATTACGCACATTAGAAAAAAAGCCTTAGCATTTTAAAGGAAGACAAACTACTTATATTTTTTTCTTTCTGAGATAGTAAGTTTCAAGTTTTGATTTGCCATAGGAAAGTTAATAAAAAGGAACGTAAAAGCAATCCTAATTCTGCGTTTTTTAAATTTAGAACTTTCAAATTTTGTGAGGTTATAGAAAAGTATATGGAAAATAATTTAGGCGAAAAAAATTACATTTAATTTTTTGACCGATTTTTGTCAATTGAACCATACTGTGTCCCCTTAATTTAAATTTTAGCATAAATTATATTTGCAACCTTAATTTCAGCATTACGTACTCCCTTAGTTCAAAGGTAAAAAAATTTCACAAACATTCCTATCTTAGACTTGGAGCTTATGTCTGATGTATAATAAAAAAAGTTACATACAGTCCATCAAATTTCAAATCCCTTAAATTATTTGCAAAGTAAATTTTGAAAAGCTTCCAAAAAAAATTCATATTTTTTGAAAAGCTTTTTGAATAATTTTTAAAAAGTAAAGATATTGAACCCTTTTTCATAGTTAACAATATCATTGAAAGATATACTGAATATAGCTCGGAGAAACATGTTTAAATGTTAGACCTATAGAGCTTCGAATAACCTTAAGGATATATTTTCCCTATAAAAGTACGCTGATTGGTTGCATTCTTTTCTGTTTCTTTACGTCATTGGTTAGAACCGATACGTATGCGTTGAAAATAGATTGAATTTTTATTTTTATTTTTTTTATCGTAAATTATTAAAAATAAAACAGGAAATATTTGAATTGCAGTACGAGGAATATTGGTTTTGAAATTTTCTCTCTAGAGAATGAAGCTTAATGTATCAGTTTTGAATTTTTAAGAAAAAAAAAATATACTTTAAGTTAAGCTTGAGATTTTGAAATAATTTAGATCCTCTTTTTGTAGATTATTGGATGGAATACATTTTAAGAGAAAGAAATATCTCATTTGTAAGTTAAAAATGAGAAATTTTGAAATTATCTTTAGAGTCTGAATCAATCCGATGAAAAATATAAAATTTCAATAAAAACTTTTACTGTAAATTTGAGTAATGACTGGAAAAATTTGATTAATAAACTAGATTAAAGTTGACTTTGTGTGGCAGATAATATTAAATTTTGCACAAATGTTTCGTCAACAGACAAAAATGCATGTTTAAAATGCTTACAAATGTTTTTTATTTATTGACATTTCTTAAATATTTCTAAACCTAATATATCTGCCTCAAGAATTCTATTAGAAAAAAAAATTATAAGTAATATTTCGGGTTTTTTTTTCTTTTAATCTTTTATTTTATAAAATATACTAATGAATTAAAAAAATATTAAAAAAAATAAAATACATGTGCATAAAATATAAAAATAATTTCGTATATCATTTTAATATCATTCTTGTATTTATTTCATTTCTGTGCTAACAATAGGCTAGCAGATAAAAACCAAAAGTATAATTCTTTATGAAGAAACGGCATTTTGAAAATATGATTAGAAGTTTCAATACTTTTGTTGAAAAATATTGCAGTAGCTACTGAAAGCGTATCATAATATTAAAAAATGATTAGATTGAGGTAGTAAATATCACACCAAGAAAATTTACATAATTTTTTTTAATGAAATAAATTATTACACATTTCATGGGATACTAAAAGTTATCGCGCAATTTTATTAGAGTAAACGTTGAAAAATTTAAAACTATTACACAATTAAGGGAATATTTCTTTGACTGCAATTTTTGTTTTAAGGTAAAGAATGATTTTAAATATATATAATATGTAAATGTAACATTTTTCTCCTAAAGATTAAAGCAGCTACAGCAGAAACAAGTAATATTAAAAAAATTTAAGTCAATTCCTACTTAGATCAACAAAGACAAATTTTATTTTAGCTACTATTTATTAAATAGTTACAATTAATATAAATATGTATATACATATATGACAGAATCACAACATTAAGTGGTAATTAGTTTTTATTAATTATCATTAAAGTATCGTATTGTCATCCGAAACAATCGTGTATATAAAATTTCAGTTCAAATGACTGCTTTAATACGTAAGAAAAAAATCTTTTTTTTTTTTCACAAGTTTTGGCCCAAGTCGTGCTAAAAATGAAACAAGCGTGGCTGTATCTGTAATACTTAAAATAATTAGATTCAGTCAATTAATTTAATTAATTATAATTAAGTTATAGTATTTTTACCCAAAACAATAGTGCATAGAAAATTTCAGCTCAAATTAGCGTTTTAAAATGTGAGAAAGAAAACCCTTAGAAGTTTTGAGACAAGTCGCCAAAATGGTCTCTAAGTCACCAAAAATGATGCCAACGTGGCTTTGAATAGTTGGTTTTTATCAATTAATTTTTATTAATTATAATTAAGTTACTGTATTGTCATTCAAAATAATCATGTTTATAAAATTTCAGCTCAATTGTGCGCTTCAAAATGTAGTTCAGTAAAGATTGAAAATTCCACCAAGATAAATAAATAAATATATAGAGAGTGTATGAGCTAATAGTTGTAGGTATTGAAAAGAATAGTAAAATTTATTAATTCTAAACGAGAATACTTTAAATTTAAAATATTCCCAAATATTAAAAATAAAGGAGTTTGCTTTTCTGGAAGAATGCTTCAACTACAAAAATTTAAAAATAAAAGCATATGTATTTTTCTTTTAATTTTAATAATTTTATTTCCTTTAGTTCTTTTCCCCTTGCACAATATGAAATTACATCATCCAAAATAACCTATACAAGCATATACTTTGAACAGAACCACAATTGGGTTTTAAAGAAATATACGCATACTGCTAACCGAAGAAAAATAATTGCAAACTTCACTGTTTCTTTTTTTTTCTTACATACACACATTTGTTTCTTTTTCACTACTTTTCTCTGCCAAACATAACCATTGCTGAATTTCAAAAATGTAAGCGCGATTTCGAGGGATGCATAGAAATTATTTTGAAACGTATGAGAAACTCAGATTACGCTTTGCTTTAAAATATGCAAACATATTTTATCGGCTTATTTTGAGGAAAACGTATTTCTCATGGATTATAAATATTCTTATTCGGGGTTGTCATTTTTTTCTAATGATCCTCGCCTTTTCGTTCTTGGAATACTAAACAAAATTTAGAATCGTATTGAAATTATTTAACATATTCGTCTTCAACTCATGGCCGGTGAAGGTATTTTAGTGGCCATTTGAATCTGAGGTTATACCAGGAGAAATGACCTTGTCTTTTATCGTAAAAAGTGCCATTTTGTTGTTGTTATTCTTGATATTTAAAACATTTTTTGATACTTCCCAATATCCATTTGGGATAAAATTTTCTTTAAATGACGAACTGTCCAAAATTTTCATTGTGTCTTAAATAATTTTAAATATAAAAACTTGACTGCACATAAAATCTCAGAAGTTTTCAGAAGAAAATGTGAACTTTACTATATATGGTGGTATTTAAATTTGACTTCATTTCAGGTATTATACTACATTCAGGAACCGTGATTTTAAAAAGGAGCATAAATGGATAATTTTCATGATATTTAGTGTCACTTAAATTAGAATACATGTATAAAATTGTTTTAAAGCCATTTTGACAAAAAAAATTACTTAAGTACAATATTTCGGCAAAAAATTAACTTAGAATAACCTATTTTCAAAATCTTTTGTGAAAAATGGTTCTATTATAATAAAATTTTGCCTGTATATAGCTCAGACCTCTGTACAGAGGCTCAACTAGAATTTTTGAAATGTATAACTTAGAAGTGGGTTTATCCATGTTTTACGACAACAAAGGGGAGAAATTTTAAGAAAATAACGCCGATAATTATTTCAATTGGTTATAACTCTGAAAATTATGTGAATTTTTCAAAAGTCGTAGTTGAGCCTCTGTACAGAGGTCTAAGCTATATACAGGCAAAATATTATTATAATAGAAGCATTTTTCGCAAAAGGAGAACATTTTGAATAAAGGTTATTCTAAGTTGTTTGCCGAAATATTGTATTTAAATAATTTTGTTTGTCAAAATTTCTCCCTAAAACAATTTTATGCATGTATTGTAGTCTAAGTGACACTAAATGTTCTGAAAATTATCAATTTATGCACTTTTATAAAATCACGGTTCCGAACGTAGTCGGATACCTTAACGTTTTGAAGCCTACATTTATAAGCAAATCTGTAACACCAGCTATATATTCCCTTAGCTGTAGTCTTGTAAAACAAATCTCTCTTTCTTGTTTAAGATATCCGACTACTTGGGACAGCTTCTTTAAAAAAAATGGAAATATGGGGATTTTTTTTTCTTTTGGTTTTAGACAGACTTGGTACATTTTAAGAAAAATATGCTAAGTTTAAGAATATAAAATGAAATTATTACTAAAATGGAAAAAGCTGATAAAAATTTACAAAAAGTTACATAAACGGAGCCTTCATTCTGTACAAAAAGTTTGTTAGTACAAATTTTTAAGTTTTAAATTTTTATGTGTTGCTTTGTCTTTCATTTTATAAAGGACCTTCAGGATAAGAGAAATTTTAATTTTTACAAAAAATTAGAGCACTTTATCGAGGTTATTATGCGAAATTGCTTAAAAATGTGATTATATTCCCATACGAGACTGTAAATTTTGTAATAAAATAAAGATTGATAAATTTTGCGTCTAAAACATTTCTACTATTGTACAGAACATAATCCACACAAATTTTATTTCATTATTTTCAAAACTTTTTGAGCAATCACTGTCCCTAATTGAACATTTATAAAAAAATCACATTTCGAGTAAAACGCATTTTAAAGTATGTCGTCTTGCTTAAAGTATGTGGTCTTACTGCCTTTGATAAAACACATGCAGATTTTATTCCAGTGGATGAAAAATAATAAACAGTATTTTTATAAAATAGCCTATAAAATAAAATCATAAAAAGTGTCAAATTTTGGCAAAATTCGCAATTTAGGGTAATCGGATACCTTAAATTTCCCAACTACATCATTTTTCTTTATAGTATGACCGAGGATCATCGTAAATTTATTGATGTAGCCTGCGAATCATTGCAGATTCACTGATATGGCCCTCGAACGTTAATTGTAGACCTCTAATTTAACACATACTATACTGTTCGAATTAACTGGGACAAATGTTTAAAACGATTCTTTTTTAAATCCTAGCTTTTAATCATTACATACCTTAAGCAGACAAAAAAAAATTTCTATATTACTACGAAAGTATGCCCCCCTTGAAAGCAAAAAAGGGCTTCTTAAACGGTCTTTAGACTCCACTACCCCGGGGGCTCACCTTTTTTAAAGGTGGGTGGGGGTTAACAACCCCGAGGTCCCCTAGTCTTTTCCCTTTTCCAAAAGGGGTTTACTATCTTTGGAAAACACGGGTGTCACACCCCGGGGAAGGGAAAATTCTGCTTTTATTTTCGACCCCCTTTGTCTAATTTCTTTTTTTTCCTGCCCAAAAACTCAGGCCCCCGGGTTTTGGCGCAGTAAAACCAAAACGGCAAGCGCCATAAAACACCAAACTCAACTCAACTTAGATTCCACTATGTAACGCACATTTCTTAAATTCTCTTCGAAAAACCACACTTGTTATCATTTTTTATCATTCGTTCTGTTGTCTTTTTAACCCCTCTTAACTAAGAAATTTTTTAGAAATGTCAAAAATTTTCCCAAAAAGGTTTTTGGGCCCGGTGGCTAAAAACTATAGGAATTTGGGCCAATTAATCACTTTTATTTTATTTTCCCGCATAAGAAAGTCTCTACCAATATTAAAGGAACCAAATGGAGTTGGAATGCCCCGTCAAATGTTTCCATGGAAAAAAATTTCCCTACAGCGAAATTATTTCTATTTTTTTGACCCAACCATCATGCCTTAATAGGAACTAAGTTTCAAACCCCATTTGTTGGAAAACCCTAAAAACTTTTTTTGAAAGGGAAAAAAAGTCTGTTGGGTTGTCTGGTAACACAGTTTTATCTTCTTCACGCCCTCCCAACCAAACCCTTGCATTCCTGCACAAAAAAAATGTTTTCATCATTGAAAGTCACCTTCTTCTAGTCTTTAATAATCCGGGTAAAGGTTTTTTTGGCCCATGGGTAAATATTTTTTTATCCCTTTTTTTGGGTTTTAAAAAAGCTTTTCCCCTCTTGTGCCTTACGGCTAACTTCCAGAACACTTTTTTTGTACAGTTGAGGAATTCTACCAACACCATAATCCCAAAAAACCCCATCGAAGGGGGTGTGCTTTTTTCTTGTTTTTATTTATTTTGTTTTCCCCCAAAATTTTTGGGTTCTTGTTAAGTTTTGTCTGGGGCCCACATTTGTCTTTTTTTTTGGGGGACGATGGTAAGGAATCTTGAAATGTTCTTGATATTCTTAAAACACTTGATTTGCCCACACCCGTAGCTATATCTCTCGTAGTCATAGAAGTGTGTTTGTTAAGAGCGATTATCTTAGAACGTTTCCTTGGAGTAATATCCATCTCTGAATAAGTAATAGTAACGCGTTACGTGGAACGCAAAATTATATAACCACCAGCTACCTCACTGAAAGGCTCACAACTGAACTATTAATGCACTAAAACCAATCAAGTAAATTATAGTCAAAGTCAAGCCATCACACTACTCCTAGGCAGATATAACCGATTTATAACAGTTTGGGGCATCACTGGTAATCACATGTCAAACCAGACAAGAAAAATATGTTTGTCCTAACTAATTTGAACAGTATAGTGGGTCCCCAGAGTGCTTCCTACGGCGTCCTGGGAATCCTTGTGACATCTGAGAGGGACCATGAGAAAATTAAATTTTTTTGGTGGGTGCAAAGATAAAGTTTGAGGGTACTCGAAACGTTTGATATAAAGAAAAATACCGTATTTACTCGAATCTAAGCCGCACTATTCCAGTACTGAAAATTGGGTGCGGCTTAGAATC
Organism: Trichonephila inaurata madagascariensis; assembly: GCA_019973955.1. NCBI lineage: Eukaryota > Metazoa > Arthropoda > Arachnida > Araneae > Nephilidae > Trichonephila > Trichonephila inaurata. The sequence continues at coordinate 80,757 of BMAV01021328.1, read as the reverse complement.
GAATTCAAAACATTTGTTGGGTTGGTGAAATAGAGTTTCTATCTCTTTCAAATGAAAATTGTAATCGTCCATTCTGGTCACTTGCATCGATAACTTATCTTAATCCCTTGTTTATCTCCTGTATTACCCCTCAGGGGACTCACCTTCTTTAGATGGGAACGGGTGTCACAATCCCGAGGTACCCTAGGTATCTTTCCCTTTTCCCAAGGGGTTTACCATCTTTGGTAAACACGGGTGTCATGACCCCGGGGTACCCCAGTGATCTTTCTCTATTTTCGACCCTCCATCTTTTCATCCAATTTCTACTTTTCCCATCCAGACCACAGACCTATGAATGTTTGGCGCAGTATAGCCAAAACTGGCTCTTGCGCCATAAAACACCAAACTCAGCACAACTCAACTCATCTCCTGTATTCAGTGAACCCTAAATATCGTTGTCTTTTCGTATTAAGGAAATTTTTTATATAAGCTTCTTTTAATCGCTTAAACATCAGTTATCGGCAGCGGCATCAAGACGAGTTAACTATGAACCAGGTAAGAAAAGGGATTCAATTTTATATGCAGAAAATAACGGAAATATAGCATCGATCACGGAAAATTTGACGCGGAAGATAGTCAAACACAATGATATAATTTTTCCTTGTAAAATTATTTGCATCAGTCTTTTAAAATTTTTTAAATTCTATACTATACTATGAAACATTCTTTTGAAAAATGTTGCATAACAAATGCATTGGATGACACGGAAGACGACAACGTGTGGAAAAATGGCAACGCCGGCATCCATTCCGAAGTCGGCTGTGACAACGGAGTGACGAAACTTTTTTGAAACATGATACTGACGGTTAGAGTAATTATAGGTTCGTGTGTATGTATTTGAAATCTTTTAATACTGGTAAAATAAATTGATTATTAACTTCTTATTATTTCTCTAATTATTTTTTTTAACTTCTCTTAAATATCGGATATCGATTAATCGTTTACCTATTTTTTTCCTTAAAAGAAAAAAAAATTCTTTCTAAAGAAATAACGGTGCGGCTTAGAATCGATGACAACACTTTTTGACAAAAACATTTTGTGAATTTGAATTGCGGCTTAGATTCGAGTGATTACGGTATTTGTAAGTCATTTCCATGATGAAAAATTAAATAAATAAATCAGTAAGGATTTTTACATGTTAAGAAATTTTAGAGCAAAAATTAAATTTTCGAATACGTTGTTAGGTAGGTACATTAAGTACAAGTCAGATCGATTGTGGGTGCAGATGTCTTTGTAGGTTTAAAAAGGAACGGTTCACACACCGTCGCTACAGAGGCAACTACTTCAGTAAAATTTTGTAATATAGGAGTCGCACATCCAATCAACAATTTAGTTTTTTTGCCCGTAATCCCAATAAGTGAAGTGAATGTAATAAATTTTCCTTAATTTTGAACAGAAAGCAGTATTATTCTTTGCATTGTACGAAGATTACCATCTTACTGTCAGGCGTAACGGAGAATATCAGGTGCCTCTTGCAAAGTCCTGTTTTAATGCTCAACCCCAAACACGTACTTAGCTCCAGTCAGGACCCCCACACACACACACCCGCGATACGGAGGTGTACATTTTGCCACTGCAACTCATTGAAAAAAAGGGTTCAATTTATAATGCAAAAGTTCCCTCCCATCCAATGGGCTGCATATTGGCAACTTAGCCCTTGCACACACGGCAAGTCTCCAGATGTGAGAGTCACTTCCAGGTGGTGCCATCTAGGGGCTACAAAACCACTAGATGGCGCCACCAATAGACAAAAGGAATCACTTTTATGTAGTGTTGGCCCATAGTGGCAAAATGTTACTTTTGGTTATGTTACGCGGCAATGAAACCAAGCGTCGTGGGTTTCATTCTCGGATTTGAAACACCACATTGTTGATCCGGAGGTGATTTGAACACGCAACATTTTGATCTGTCATGGCGACATCTACCCGCAACAAGAGCCACCGAAGTCGTCAGACTCGCTTGTCGCATGAACCAAAGTCTTGACACACACTTCACGTGACCCCATCATCTAACACCAACAATTCACACGCTCACCATAACAAAAAAAATCGTTCGCCTATCCACCGATTCACTGCTAGGGGAGTACTTCATAAGCCAGTAACAGCCTCCGGACAGAGATGATCACTTTTGTCTAGTAACCATATTAAGCGGCTACGGACCCTAGCCTCGCGGGTTCTGTCTTCAGATATGCACCTCGACAAAAGTTCATGGCAATTTTCGTATAAAGAGGGGTCCATGGGCACAATAAGTTTGGGAACCACTGATTTAACATTAGATTATATAAATATATGCCATAGAAAGAATCTTTTCTTTCGAATATTCATGACCTTAGTTAGGAGAATGTTACTGTATATTTACAATATATTCGTATTCTGTGTTACATTTCACATAGTTTGTGATTTTTTTTACTGTAAAATGATACTTCTCTTCAACGCAAATCTTATTTTTTGTAGATTTATTACTTTAAATACATTTAATTCTATCAGAACCATAAATTAAATATTTTGGAATGTTGTAAATCTTAAGAGCTAAAAAATTAAAATAACATGGCGAATCATATATTAGGTTGCCATTTTCTAAAAGGAACAAATACATTTATGAGTGTTAGTTAGAATAGTTAAGTTATAGATGCATAAAAGCAGTGAACTGCATAAATTGGTCGTCTAGACGGAATTGATTTCTTTCTAAGACAAATCAATCTTTTCATTCAAATTTGTTAATATCAAAATCTCAAGTTTCAAGACATTCTATTTATTGTATGATGCAAGAAAAAAGAAACATGTCAAACATTTATCATGCCATTTGCTATGCAAAATATTCATTCGATTTGTCTTTTTTATGTCTGTAGCTAAGAGTTCCATCTATGAATCTGTAAAAATGTTTCATAAAAGTTTGATTTGGGGGAATTCATTGGTATTGAAATAGGTCAGTGCTTCTCAAACTTTCAATTTTTGTGACCGAATACTCAATCATAATTTTCACTGCTCCCCTCTGTACAAATATCGATGCATTGAATTCAATAATATTGTATTTTGTGACGCTAAAGATACAACACGAATTTAACTTCTTGCCACCGGCGTATATATACGTCTCACTCAACCTGTGTGGTGAATTCCCCGGACGTATAAATACGTCTTTCCAAAGTACGATCTTATCTGTGCAGTGCTGTGTTCATAAAATTATTCCGAAGGCTTTAGAATGCTGAAAAAGGACCTTGACAGTGTTTACGAAGGATTTACTGATATCAGAGGATTTGTGTGGACTCTTGTTTATTCCCCCTTCACCCCCCATGCATCACATACGTGCGCTTAGGGAAGCAATGGTTATCTTTTTATTGACAGTTAAGGGATTATTTATAAATCGTACAAAAAATATCAAGATAAGTGTTAATTTTTGTGTAGAATTTTATTTGACACACCCATGGAGTCACTGGTAATTATTAAATTCGGTCTTAACTTAGTATTGCTGAATCAATAATAAAATACATTACGCAGTACTAATACATTTATAAGTGTATTGTGTGACGTCTTCGATTAGGATGAACTTCACCCATCTATTCAAGCGAAGTTTTATGGTGACAAGAGCACGTGGCCATGGGGTCATTGTTTATTGTCTGGCCTCGGACAAACGCAGACATCGAGTCTGGAATTTACAATAACTAAGGAATGCCGGTGACAATAGGTTGACGTATAGGCGAAGCCTGTATGAAAGTCGGTGCCTAGAGAATGGGGCTATAAGGCCCAGGTGGTGTGATGAATGGGGGTTTCAGAAGTTGGATGAGAATTATGGCGCCCTTAGATTCCAGACAGACGAGGAATGTGTTTGTGTTTACCGCACAAATGGGAGACGAATGTGGCCCATGGACGAGGGCAGACCTTTTTTTGGCCTGCCAATGAGGAAGACGAGGGGCGTGTTGTGGACCCGCTCCTGGTGTTTAAAAGTGGTTGATTTTGTGGAGAAGAGACGGGGAGAGGAAAAAACTTGGAGAGAGCCCTGGATGGAAACAGAGAGATAGAACCCTGGAGGCAGACAGAGGAAGCCCTGGATGGAGTAAACTGGAGAGGAGCCCGGAAAAGAAAAGGGATTAGGGAGTGCCTTTCGAAAAAAGATTGAACTCCAGAGTGAAATAGACTGTCCACCCGGCTTGGCATATTTATTGGACTTTTTAGTAACATATGAAGCTATTAAATACTGTTTTAAATTTTAAAATGAGGCTGTGACCAATTTTCTTGTTTGCTAACTACTGACGACGTTACAGTATTATTTCAGTATAAATATATATTTATTTCTTACTAGAACCCCAACTCTGATTTTAAAATAAATTTTTAAAAACCTTCCCGGGGATATACCTAATAATTTCCCAAAGTTTCACGGCGACTGGATGTATGGTTTTTGAATCTATCGAGTACAGACAGACACACATTCATTTATATATAGAGATATTACGTCAGAATGTATTGTTTGTTTACTCTTTAAGTATATTAATATTTTTTAAATAATCTTTGTTTTCGACTTTTCTATATGCCCCCCATTCCGTCCACAGCTTGAGAAACGCTGAAATAGGGGGATGGATAAAAGGCCCCGGAAACAACAGTTTAGCTGACGCTAAAAGGAAGGGATCTCCAAATCTTTTCGAACCTTAGCCGTTATATAAATTTACATAAATTTTGCAACCCACTTGTATTCAGTATTAACCCTTTAGATTAGAGGTTCCCAAATTTTTTTGTCTCATAGACTCCTTGCCATGTTTTTCGGTATGGGGTAGAACCCTGCTTAATTAATATTGAATTTTTGCAAATTTTTCAACCTAAATGTCTTTTTGACAGCTAGTTCTACTACCACTACTACTTTAAAAGAATTAAATTTATAACTGATGAAGTATAGAGCTAAAAGTTTAAAAAGCACGTGTTAATTAATATATAAAATAACTGTTAAATAAAATAATGAAAGAACACACAATTGATTTTAATGGGAGAGGGATGAATCTGGTGCTATAATAACAAGTTTTCCACATTTAGTATCAATCTTGTCAGGTTTAACCTTGAATCTCCTCGGTTGGTAGTGTCCAGTTTCTTTTTTTGTTTTGCAGATTGGCAACTGCACTGAAACTCTTTCTTACAAGGAATAATAATTAAAAATTTCCTCACGATATTCCATAATTCGAGACAAATAACAGGTTTTCTCTCCTTTTTAAAGCCAAAATTGCTGGCATACATTTCTAAACTTTAAAATCTTCATTGGTGCATATCACGATCAGTTCCTGTTGTCATGTGACATTTTTTTTTCAATATGACCATATAAATTCATTGCCTACTGTGGAAATGCATTCTCAAACCTGGTTTCAAAATCTGAATAAAAGGCAGTTAAATGTTGAACGTAAGTTAAAACGTGCTGAAAGATTGTCTGGGTTAATTTGAGAAAATTCCGGCCCTCCAGTATTATACTTCTTTCGTTTAACTCTGGAAATAAACGCTGAAATGATTCCTGTTTTTAAAAAAAATTATGCAGTCACCTTGTAAGGGCAAATTAACCTCATTAAATTTAGTAAATAAATCTGCTAAATAAGTAAAATTTGGTTTCCACTTGATTAAATTTTCTTTTAAAATTAAAGTCCCGATCTAGTTTAATGGGAGCCAATATCACATAGACCCCCACTTACACCTCATTGACCCCCAAATTATTTTTTTGCTGGCGTGGACCTTTTGCAGTTCGTCATAGACCCCTGGGGATCTATATAGACCTCTTTGGGAATCACTGGTTTAGATGCTGATTAAAAGTTAGGGTTTCTCTCCCCAGTGCCACTGTTGATCCTATAGGTTCGCTCATGCGGTGTGTTAAGGGGAGGGGAAGAAAAGCGCATAAATACACAAATTTTTCTCCAAATTAAGTCCTTCAATGTGTCAAGGTTATTTTATTGTGTTTCAAAGCCTTCGGAATAGTATTACTGATAGCAGATAAAGAAAAACATCGTTTTCGGAAAGACGTATATATACGTCTGGGGCACTTAAAGCATTGGCTGAACGGGACGGATATATACGTCAATGTCATTTTAGGGGTTGAGGAAGATAAATATAAACTGAAAGAAGGACTGATATAATTTAAAATTCGACTAATATGTGTATTTAAAAGTGCTCGTAAAGAATTATGATGCGAAATCATTAACTGTCTCTGAAGGTTCAAAAATAATTTCAGGAATATAAAGAACAATATTTTGATCTGTTTTTGTTATGAAATATAGCCATCTATATCGAGGCAGGTCATTTTAAAACTGATATAGATGTTTAATTGTACTGTACTTTGAAACGTGTTCTTATAAAGTGTAAGACATTTTAAAATACAAATTCTAGACAGAAATTCTAATAAAAGTTTTCCAATTATTCTATTCTATCTACTTTTGTTTTAATTACATTTAATATGTCATCTTTAAATGCAGATTTTATATATAGTAATACCCTAAACTTACACGATAGGTGCGACTGAGTGACAACCGAGTAAGTTGTCCCCTATTTTCGCATATAAACACATACAAATTATTTTTAGTTGTGTCTAGATATGAAAGAAAATAATTTAGAAAAAAAATGATTCATAAAATCTTAGATAACTTCATTTCACGATTTTATATTTGTTATTTTGCTGTGGAAAGTTTCATAAAATCTAACAAAAAAATAATCTGTTGGATCAAAGATTTTTTCTCTTGCAAAATTTTCGGTTCGGTCCTAAAAGAGCCCACACCCTTGGCGCAAAGTATTTTGGTTGGCGATAATTGCACCATCTTGGTTACCCTACTTTGATACACTAGATATGGTAAACCTAACTATTTCTGGAATTTTCGTATTTTTTCAGCGGGCATTTAGAATTTCGTCATTTTCTGGTTGGGCACCGGGCTGGAAGTATGGTTGCGTGTGTGAGTGAATATACTTTTGATTTTTTACTTTCTTGAATGCAAAAGTAAAAAAGTATTGATTGAAATAAAATGTTCAATTATGAATGATGTATTAATGGGGTTCAACGAGAGAAAGAGTACTATTTTGGATGGATTTGAACGGAGATGTCAAATGGGTACGTTCGACGATTACCTCGCAGAATATATATGGCGGCGCTCCCACGGGCATTCGCTTAGTGATTAACCTTCAAGGTTTTCTAAGAATCTAATGTTATTTTGTACCCTTTTCTCGGAGAAGATCAGTAGTAAGGAAGTAAGTACAGTTTTTGTAATCTTAAATACATTTGATTAATTTCTGTATTGTTTACATAAATTTTCATTACGCATCCACCTTGTAAGCCATTTGCTTGGTACCTTTGTGCCGCTGAAAGTAAAAATCATCACTCACCTCACGTTTTTCGGCATATTCCCTGATATTTTACTACTTCAATAAGTTCAAGTAACCAATTTTGTACATTGTTGATTCAATAAATTCCAGATTACCAGCCGAAACGCTTCCAATGCACCCCCAAACATTATGCCTCCTCCATGTTTGACAGTCGAAAGAAGATTCTCTTAAGATCTGTCCAGGAATTTTTGCATACATATTTTTGTTCTTTTGATGCCAAATTACAAAACATTACATTCAATTGAATGTATTACATTTTTCAACAATTATGTGTCCTATTTAGATGTTTTTTTTTTTGCAAAGGCCCTTCTCTTAGCTCTGTTCACTCGAGATACGAGTGGTTTCTTGAGTATAACCAGGCCATGATAATCATACTTTTTAAGTTCTCTTCGAATTGTGGTTGTCACACTTTTTTGCAAGATCTTAGCCAAACTGTTAGTTATTTGTAAAGATTATAGACTTGGATTTATTTTTATATAGACAAAGTAAGATTCTCGAGGTGACACTATAGACGGGTGGCCGGATCTTGGCTTGGACGTTAAACTTTAGTTCATTTGTAGATTATGAACACTTTTTGAATTAATGAATGTCTCCTATTAACAGTTTTAACAATTGCTTTAAAAATTTTCACCTTTTCTGAAGATCTACGATGATTTTTCTTTCAGAAATATATCGATCTCTATTCTGTTGCCTGCCATGGAATTACAAAAGATTTCAAAAATCCTAAATAAATCGTAAAAAAAAGCTTATAATTACCTAAAAACACAATTTTCTGGAGTTATTTTACAATAAAAGTTTTTTAAAAGTTCCATTTTTTAAGTGTACACAGACTTTTGGCGTGGATGCTTGGTGATTATTTGGTAGTCATTCTTGTTTCTTCCTGTTAAAGTGAATTTTGTTGCTGTTTGAATAAGAAAATTTTGAATAATCCCTGACAAGTATTTGGATTTTCTAAAGCGAGGTTTTAATAGTAATTATAGCATAAATACGTAAGATGATTGCCTGTACGCAAGTATATAGATTCTCTCTCCAATCGATATATTCAGTACATAAAACTAAATTTTCGATAAAATAATAGCAAGAATGTTTCCAAAAATACATATTAATCACAAAAAATTTCAACATCAACCAATCTCAAAGTAAATTTGTCAAAGCCACAAAAATAATCAAAAGCAATACTGAACCGTCTAATATCAAATATTTCTGTTTTTCAAAATGTTAAATTATTTATTTCGTATCTAGAGCAGTGTTTATCTGAAAATACAGAAAGTTTGATGCATCGGTAAACAAAGTTTCACAAAACATTGTTTGAACTAAAGTTTCTATCATTATTATTTTCATTTATTCTGCGTATTTAAATGATTTATGTTTTCTTTACTTTAAACAAAGATCATAAAGTCTCTAATTTATAGAAAGGTGTAAATATCGCATAAGAGGATTTAAATTTTTAAAAATACAGTGTAGCATATTTTAAAAATCAGCAAACTTTCCACTGAGTTTTCAAGTCGACAAATTTTGCTTTGTTTGTCACCCCCATCCGTTCATTATTTTAAATGCAAAAACTTTTCGCATTTGTTGTATCGAATATTATTTTCGTCAAATGACTAGAAAGTCTGCTTTCAAAAAGTACCATGCCTTTGTGACTTTATCTACAGTTCGTTATTTATTAATTTCTTATGGCGGTTGTCTGATTTAGTAGAAAAGGTTTTAAAAATTTTAAATTTTTGTAGATGTTAGAGTTAAAAGATTTTAAGTATTTGACTGTGTAATATAAAACTTTATATTTAAACTTATTATTAAGTTATGTATACTTTATATTGTATACTTCTATGAACAATAAAGCAGAAAATATTTTTATTCACTAAAAGAGAAAATTCTTATAGGGGTGGTTTCTTCCCCAGGAACAATTTTGTACTTCTAAGCCAGAGGTTCATGAACCTTTTTGTTTCATAGATTCTGTGCCATGTTTTTCGGTTTGGGGTAAAGCCTGATTAATTAATATTAAAATTTTGCAAATTTGTGAACTTAAATGTCTTTTTGACAGCTGGTACTACTACTTCTAATTTAAAAGAATTAAATTTCTAACTGTAATGAAGTATAGTGTTTACAATTTAAAAAGTACATTTTAAGAGGTTCTTGGTACCCTTTGAACAATTTTTTATTTATTTATTTAAAAGTTATATTTTAGCATTTCATATAATGTTTCTATTCAAAAAATTGATACGAGATGAACTTTTTTGCATATTATTCACAACATTTTAAAATTAAATTTTTTGAAAAACATTTGAAAATTTTAAAATTTTACTTTTTTTGTATTTATTAATTTTTTTGACTTGAACCTTTTTTTTTGTAATATTCTTAAGGATGCTCTAAGCAACTTAAGGTATCGATTTTACAATATCTTAATTAGTTTGGAGAAAATAAATAAAATGTTAATATGCATGCTAAAAATCAACGAAAAAGTCAATGTCTCTTGCATTTTAATTTTTTTTTAAATGAAGTATTCAGTTTACAGCAAAATGGGTCCCTAATTTTTTACTCTTTGTATATAACAGCTGGAAAAAATGAAAGTGATTGGTAAATAATTGTGGAAGGAGTAGCATTTTGAATGCACTAATGTTTCGAAAAACACAAACTGAGAAAAACCACTTTAAAGTTTCTAATTCTGAAAAAAATAATTATAATAAGCTTAAACAAACTTAAAATACCACTTTAAGATATTACTTACATATTTTTCTTTAAAATAATTGCATTTTCGTATTTTTGAACCCATACATTTTTATAAATGATCAATTTTTAGAAGTATTAATTGCACAAGAAAATTCAAGAAAAATGTTAACAAATTTTTTTTTCTGTCACGACAGAAATTTTAGTTTTTTTCTTGTCATCATATTAAATTATTATATTTGTATGAAAAACATACGAGGAATAAAACTGAAGCTATAAATATAAATTGCCATATTTCAAAAATTTTATATGCACACATTTCAAAAGAAAAAATGCATCATTATATTGCCGCTGTAATACCCTGCTTTATATATTTCACGTTCTATTTTTATAGTTATTATTTCTCTTTGTAAAATAGATTTTTTTTTATCAAAACACTTTTCTTGGCTTTTTTTTTCTAAAAAGGGTGTGTAGCCAAATTGCCTAATTTGTTTTTAAATGAAGTTTTATCCAACTTCCTAACTTTCCGATATGCATAAGTGATATATCAATCGAAAGATAATAACGCAAAAAAATAAAGATAAAAAAAAAAAGATAGTTCAGTCATTTTAGGAAAACAAGTCCTCTTAATTAATTAACTAAAAGTTAATTGATAAAAAACTTCTAAATAAAATAATTAAACAACAACCAATATTTTTTTATGGAAGGAATGAATCTAAAGATACTTTGTCAGTTTTTCAACATTTGGTATTAATTTTGTCAGGCTTAACCTTAAATCTTATCTGTTAGTTGTGTCCAGTTTTCTCTCTCTCTCTCTCTCTCTTTTTCTTTTCTTTGTTTTGTTTTGGATACTGAAAATCACACTGAAACTCCTTCACACTGGGAAAAGCAATTAAAAATTTCCTCACGATATTCTAAATTTCGAGACAAAGAACAGGTTTGAATTTTAAGGTATCCGACTACGTTCGGAAACTGTGTTTTAAAAAGAGCATAAGTGGATAATATTTATGATATTTAGTGTCACTTAGATCAGAAAATGTAAATAAAATTGTTTTAAGAATATTATTACAATAAAAAATTGTTTAAGTACAATATTTTCACAAAAAAGGAACATAGAATGCTCAATTTTAAGAATATTCTCCTTTTGTGAAAATGCTTCTATTATAATATTTCGCCTGTATATAGCTCAGACCTCTCTACAGACGCTCAAATAGAATTTTTGAAATATATAACTTAGAAGTGGGTTTATCCACATTTTACGTCAACAAAGGGGGTCAATTTTAAGAAAAAAACGCCAATTATTATTTCAATTGGTGGTAATTCTGAAAACAATGTGAATTTTTCAAAATTCCTAGTTCAGGCTCTCTGGAGAAGTCTTTACTTTATATAAGCGCGTGAAACATTATTATTTTAGAAGTATTTTTTATAAAGGAAAGCATTTTGAAAAAAAGATGATTCTGAGTTAATTTTTTGCCAAATTAGTGTAATTAAGTAACTTTTTTTTTTGTCAAAATGTCCTTAAAACAATTCTATACATGTATTCTAATCTAAGTGACACTAAATATCATGAAAATTATCCATTTATTCGCTCTTGCAAAATCACGGTTCCGAACGTAGTCAGATACCTTAAAGCCAAAGTTGTTGACATTCGTTTCTAAACTTTAAGCTCTTCGTTACTGCTTATTATCATCAGTTCCTATTGTAATGTGACATTTTTTTTCGATGTGAGCATATGAACTCATTGCCTACAGTGGTACTGAGACATAGCCATCCTGTGATGACTATGTCTATTAGGATCCGCGTAAGCTAGAGGTGTGGGATTATCTAAATGATGAGACATTTGGATTCTTACACAACTTTTATAAGAATAACTTAAATTACTTAATTCTAATTAACAATTTTTTTTAAAGTGAGGGGTTAACCCAATTAAACCTTATATTCAAGTCAGATCGCCCTAGATCACTTATCTTATATAATAAATTAACTGATTAATCCCAACTTCCTATACAAAATATTACCTTTTTGCATGTCACCTTCCTTCAAATCGATTGAGGAAATACCTATAACTTAATATTAGATGCGAAGATTCAGACTTCCTTATAATTTAATTTATATGAACGTATCCTTTTTCCAGAGCTATAGGACATCTAACATGATCCGAATGATTCACACTAAGTTATCTCTAGACTTGCCGCTCGTTCTCATCAAAGCTTCTATCCTTTTTAAAGTATATCTCATTTACTATTTGATCCGTTTGTCTTCTTGGTATTGGGTTGGAAAGGTTTTGCCATTAATCGTGGCCGTCAAAGAACTTAGGAGTTATGTTAGAAGAAGGACGCGAGAGACGTCGCAGTACTACCATGGTCAAAGAATTGTCAACCCTGGATTTAAAGTCCAAATAAAAGGCATTTAAATGTTGAATGTTGGTCAGTGATTTTCAAACTTTCTATACTTGAGACCAAATTTTTAATTCTTATTTTCCTCGCATCCGTCTCCATACAATACCAATGTATTGAATTCAATAATACTATACTTTGATTCTAAAGCTACATTACGACTTTAGTTATAAGCCGTATATACTGTCAAGATAAGTATTAAATCCTGCATATAATTTTATGACATGCTCATGGGGACATTGGTAATTATTATACTTGTTCTTAACTTAGCATTGTTAAATTAAGTATGAAATACAATGTGCAGTACTGATACTTTAAAAAATGTATTACATTAGTGCAAATTTTTATTATGTTAGAATGTATTTTATTTTGCCTCTTTCAGTAAATTAATTTTTTTTTAAATCTTTTATTTTTGGCTTTTTGATATACTCGCAATCCCCATGTAGAATTATTACTCCCCACTAGGGGACGTGACCCACAATTTGAAAAACGATGATGTGGGTTAAAACGTCCTGACAAACTGTCTGTGACAAATTGAGAAAATTCGAGACCTCCAGTATCCTACTTCTCTAACTTGACTCTGAAAAAATACGCTGAAATGGTTCTTGTTTTAATTAAATTTATGCTGTCACCTTGTCACTTTATGCTGTCAAATTAACCTCATAAAATTTAGTAAATAAATATGTTAAATAGGTAAAATTTGGTTTCCACTTGATTAAATTTTCTTTTAAAATTAAAGTCACGATCTGGTTCACTATTATAGACCCCCACATATACCTCAAGGATCCCCAAGTTAATTATTTGCAAACGGGGACACCTTGCAGGTCGTCATAGATGCGTGAGGTTCTATATACAGCATGGACATTCACAGTTGCCCGTCGTCGATAGCCTTCCTGTGTTCCAAAAGGAGACGTTATTAAGCAATCAAATAAATCACACAAATCAATCTTCTTGTGGTTTTTGTAAAATTCAGATAATTTTTTTAAAAATATTGTGAGTTAAATATTACTATTTATTAGTATCGATATTCCTAAAAAGCATATATAATGTTGTAATACATTTTTTTAAAAAGTACACCAACGTGTTCAGATACATTAAAGTTATATGATGTATTTTCTATATGTTCTTCAAAAGTTCGGATTGATATCGGAAAAAATGATCAAACTTCTCTTTAGAACTTTCAATGCTATTGATTTCTCTATTATAAGTATAATAACCTACTAAAAACTTCTTAGTTGGAAAGAAAGAAGTATAATCCAAAACTTTATTTTAAATTTGAACCAATTGCAGCTGTTTCATATTCTGCATATAATTTGATTCTGTATCATGTTTTTGTTGCCACATACGTTGATAAAGACTTTTCACGTAAAAACGTGTTTTGAATAACATTTAAAGCCTTATAATTGAATGAGAATCTTCTGTGCATTCTGTATGAATTTGCAACCGAAATACTAGGACTTGTTCTTACTTGAATTTTAACATTTAATCTATTGACATGTTGCGCCCTCTCTTTCACGAAAGCCTTTTGATTCATCACAGTACTCGAAAGGATTTTTTAATCATCCATGCTTAGTTTTCTCTTCTACAAAATATTCTGATATTTTAAATGTAAAAAACTGGGGTTCAATATAGACGTTTTAACACTGTCATTTAAATTCAATTCATTTTAATTTAAATTCATCCATTAGAAAATTGTTCATTTTTCAAATCATTACACATCATCCTGCTTGAGATTCAAACGTGTTGATTCTTAAAACTATTGCATTCGTTTTTCTTTTATTTATTTTTTTATAATATGCACATTTTGTATATTTACTTCATTTAGAATAGCATGAATGTCTACTGAATAAGATAAACTTTGCAACCATATTTCATCACATAATTATAGCGTATTTTTATGACTTGTTTCATTTAAAATTAATCAGAATTCCGGATGCAAAAGCAGGGTTTTTATGTGCTTTCAGGATAATTCTGCTCATGACAAAGAAATAATACGGAATTTAATTCTCTTGCTTTTATAAAATCTGTCGGTTTCACAGCATCGTTTCAAAGGTATTTTAATGCATTCTCTCTTCATTTTACTACCGTGATGCACTATACCAAATAAGATGTTGTGATTAAACTTCCTTTTTTTTCCTTTCTCCATTCTTTTGTATGCTCATTAGAATCAAAAATGGAAAATTGGCTCTCATGTGCATACATCATATGTTTCCAATAAAATATTAGCTCCATCATCATTGACTTTGGTGAACTACGTTTTAATATTCTATTCCTCGGATTCATACAAACTTCTTACAGAATGTCCTTTTAAGATATCCAACTACTCTAAAATCATAATTTTTTTAAAACTGACAAACAGTTTTTATGATTTTATTTTATAGGTCATCTTATTAGCTTCATAAATATACAAAGTTTTTTTTATTTTCCATTCACTAGAACAAAAACTACGAGTGTTTTATAAAAAAAGCAGATGTGCCATAACTGTACATAAGATGTCAAACATTAAAATGCATATTACTCGAAATGTGTGTTTTTTCGAAAAGCTCAAACGGGGAAAACGATTGCTCAAAAAGTGTTGACAATAATTTGCTGAATTTTGTGTGTGTATGTTCTGTATAATAGTAGAAGCGTTTTGACATTCAGATTTATCAATCACTGTTTTATTACAAATTTACAATTCTTTATGGAAAAACATAATCACTGTTTTTTTATGCAATTTCATATAGAAACTAAGATAAAGTGCTCTGGTTTCTGTAAAAATACCTATTATCCTGAAAGTCACATTTCAAAAAAGAGTAGCAAAGTAATACCTCCAAATTGAAAAATTGAGAATGTATTCATTTACTGTTTGTACAAAGCGGGGTCCATTTATGTAATTTTTTCTCAATTTTTACCCATCTTTTCTCATTTTAGTAGTAATAGTTTATTTTTCTCTTCTTAATTTTAACCTTTTATACCCTTAAAATGTACTAAATAAACCTAAAAACCACAAAAAAATCTCCATATCTCCATTTTTTTAAAAGTTATTGCAAGTAGTCGAATACCTTGAGAAACTTAGTTGGTCATATAGTTGACAATATTTTGTTCCATTCTTGGGTGTTTGAAATTACTGCCTTGTATGATGAAAATATAATATTTCCTTACGAAATAAAGAAAGGGTAATGAATAGTATATTATTTTACAAAGTAAAGTTTTGAATGAAACTTTTCGTTTAAATGGAATAGGGAGTTAGTGTTTTACACAAATTTTAAGGTACAAATCAATATATATATATATATATATATATATATATATATATATATATATATATATATATATAACATCAGGACACATTGCAGTGGACACTTTGATCCACTGTTATGTGATGAATTTTCACAACAGATGAAGAGTATTTAGAAATACGATATTTTTTAGTAGAATTGTTGTTAACAATAGCTGTGTGTTTTACCATGGTTTTGAGTTTTTAGTTTTGAAATTTTTAGAGACAATTTTGAATTTTTTTAAAATTTTAATTGTGCTTATCTTGAATTTTGTGGCACATCTCATAACTTTTCTATATTTTGTGTTATGACATTCTATAATAAACAATACAGTATGTCAGCGATGTCTTTCATTTTAAAATTGATTTAAATTGTTTTTGGTTGAAAAAAGTCCTAGGCTAGATAACTCTTTGATATTCAGTTTTGGCATTTTTAATGTAAAATTTTCCGGTTGAGTTGGAACTCTGTAACCATCATGTGCCTGTTTTGTTTATTTATTCTGATTATAGAATTTTTGTTTTTGTATCGATTATTATTATTTACAATTATAAAAGAGATTTCCCCTCTTTTACACAGATTATTTAATATGGCTTTTAGTGTTAAAGGAAATCAGAATATTTTCTACATTAAAAAAACATTTGGGATAAATATTTTATTATGACTTACCAATTCTTCAGAAACTATATTTAATAACACTACTCATTTGCGTATTTTTCATTCCACTCTAATTTTTTTTAGTATAAATTGTTCTTCGTGTTTAGTTCCAAATGCGGTAATGCTAATTAAGTCTTTTTCTTTGCATATCCAAATTAAAAATGCCTATAAAAGAATTCCAAATTTGTGAGCATTATTTATGGACACCTGTAAGTATTCACCTAAAATTCAGTTGATTTTTTTTTAATCTGAACAGGCTCACAATAATAATGTTTCTACATTTTATGACCGCCTGTGATTTTTTTAAAACTGAAAGAGTCATTGAGTTACCATTAAGCCAGGAAGTTAAATGAGTCTTACTTCACTGTAATAACTCTGTGTAATCTGTCCTCTCAGTTAAGGTATCCGAATACCCTAAAATTGTGAATTTTGACAATTTTTTGTTTTGTTTTTGATTTTATTTTATAGGCCATCTTATTAACTTTATAAAAATACCAAGTTTATTATTTTCCACTCTCTAGAACAAAAACTTCAAGTGTTTTAGTAAAAGCAGATGTGTTTACTTTAAGCAAGATGTCATACTGTGACGTCTCTCGCGTTCTTCTTCTAACATAACTCCTAAGTTCTTTGACGGCCACGATTAATGGCAAAACTTTTCCAACCCAATACCAAGAAGAGAAACGGATCGAATATGCAAATGAGATACTTTAAAAGGATAGAAGGTTTGGTGAGATATAACGGCAAGCCTAGAGATAACTTAGTGCGGAATTGTTTGGAATAAAGGTTAGACGTCCTACAGCTTTGGAAGAAGGATACGCTCATTGCCTTAAATTATAATAAGGATTAAGAAAGCATGAATCTTCTCATCTAAAATTAACATAATAGGAATTTCTTCAACCTAGGAAGGAAGGTGACTCTATAAAAGGTAATATTTTGTATAGGAAGTTAAATTAGACAGTTAAATTAATATAATTAAGATAAATGTTCTAGTTGCGCGATCTGACTTGAAAATAAGGTTTAATTGTTGGCTTATTCTCACTTTAAGAAAGTTGTTATTTAGAATTAAGTAATTTAAGTTATTCTTAATAAAAGTTGTGTTAAGAATTACATAATGTCTCATCATTTAGATAATCCCACACCTCTAGCTTACGCGAATCACCCCAGACATAGTCATCACAGGATGGCTATGTCTCAATACTTTAAAATGCGTTTTACTCGAAATGTAATTTTTGAAATGGTCAAAAGGGGACGGCGATTGCTCAAAAAGTTTTGGAAAACAATTCACTAATTTTTTTTTGTGTATGTCTTGTATAATAGTAGACGTGTTTTAACCATCAGATTTATCAATAATAGTTTTATTTAAAAATTTATAGTACCCTTATGTGAATATATAATCACCGTTTTTTAAGCAATTTCATATAATAACTACGATAAAGTTCTCTAGTTTTAGTAAAAATTAAAACATCTCTTATCCTGACGGTCATTTTAAAAATGAGTAACATTGCAACACATCATAATTCAAAAATTGAAAATTAGTTCATAAGCTTTTGGTACAGAGAGGGCCCCGTTTATGTAATGTTTTGCTAATTTTTACCCATTTTTTCCCATTTTAGTAGCAATGATTTATTTTTCTGTTTTTAATTTTAGCATTTTTTTAATGTTTACTAAATAAATCTAATAACCACTAAAAAATCTTCATATCTTCACTTTTTTTAAAGTTATCGCAAGTAGTCGGATGCCTTAAGGTATCCGACTACGTTCGAACCGTGATTTTGCAAGAGCGAATAAATGGATAATTTTCATGATATTTAGTGTCACTTAGATTAGAATACATGTATACAATTGTTTTAGGGACATTTTGACAAAAAAAATTATTTAAATACAATATTTTGGCACAAAATTAACTTAGAATAATTGTTTTTCAAAATGTTCTCCTTTTGTGAAAAATGCTTCAATTATAATAATATTTTGCCTGTATATAGCTCACACCTCTCTACAGAGGCTCAACTAGAAATTTTGAAATATATATCTTAGAAGTGGGTTTATCTATATTTTACGACAACAGAGGGGAGCAATTTTAAGAAAAAAATGCCAATAATTATATATATTTTCAACTGGCTGTAACTCTGAAAATATTGTGAATTTTTCACAAATCATAGTTGAGCCTCTGTACAGATGTCTGAGCTTTATACAGGCAAAATATTATTGTAATAGTAGCATTTTCACAAAAGGAGAACATTTTGAAAAAAGATTATTCGAAGTTAATTTTTTGCCAAAATATTGTATTTAAATAATTTTTTTTTTGTCAAAATGTCCTTAAAACAATTTTATACATGTAGTCTAATCTAAGTGGCACTAAAATCATGAAAAGTATCCATTTATGCACTTTTTTTAAAATCACGATTCCGAACGTAGCCGGATACCTTAATAGGTTCCTGGGCAATGAATAACAATCGTTAATTTTTCTTTCAGATTGAAAGGGATGCTACAAAGGTCTGAGAAAAAAACTCGTAGCCCAAAAAAAGGAACTCATTGGTTTGCTGATTATTGGACTAATTTCGATCCAGAGATTTCGAAAATAACTAATACAATTCAATTGTTACAAAAGTTATGATGAATGAAGTAGAAGCTTTGAGGAAATCCCACGGTGATGCGTTGGAAATTCATGAAGGGATTAGTCATGATAATGAGCTCTCAACCTTTTTGCCTGATCAGAGGGACAAAGCAGTTTCGGAAGTAAAGGAATGCTCGAGTGCCTCTTTATCTGGAAGCACCTTTACAACAACTGTCGAAATTCATACTGAAGGACAACTTCCAAAGAAGAGACATGCAAGAAGTTCAGTAAAAATGTGTCAGGGTACAGGACCGTTTCACAACCAGTCTTGCATTTATTATGGACCTGAAACAATAGAAGTTCTTGAATCCATTGAAATACCTGAGACAGAGCCGATGAGAAAATTGAAAATAATTTCAGATTCTGACAGTGATTCAAGTTCAGAAATAGTAGTTGTATGAAAGAAGACCTTTTCAGTTTTAACTCTTCCAGTTAGAGAATCCACACAAATGGAGAGATTTTTATCAAATGAAAATAAAACTTTAAGGTGTGTTGGAAAGCTGAAGTTTTTTTGACAGTGTAGGATTTTTACATTTTCAAATTGTACAGATTTTAACCTTTCTAAAAATACCTTACTTTAGCCTCTAGGGTAATTAGAAGCCCTTGAAACCTATTTTTAAGTAATCGTTGAAACTTGGACACGCCCATTTAAATGGTGAAACATGTAAACAAAGTACTTCGTCTTTGCTTAAAAGTTGAACGTCTGATATAAACCAAAACACATGTATCTTTTATTGTAAATTGAGCTTTTTATTTCCTTGTCGATTAGAAGCCTCACTGTATACATTAAAATTAATTTATCTCAAAATGTAAATTTTGATGTTCGATTCGATGTACCTTTTCTGAGAAACTACTGTTCACAGATATGTAATTTTTATGATACACTCACTTCCAAAAGTTATGCACGAAGATGTAAAATGCAAAAAAATTAACAAATACTGCTTTAATTGACACAAAATTTGGCAGTAAAGTAGCATATATATTTATACATAAAATAAAATCAATAATTATATACAGTAATGAAAACAATATTAGATTTTTTGTAAGTTATCAGATAATGTCATACAGGAGACTTAAGCAGAATTAAGTATAAAGTGAAAATAAACAGCACAAAATGAAAAAAGAACATTAATAGGGTATGTTATCCCCCCTCATCTGTATGCAAAGTTTACACCCTCTGACCATGCTTTCAATTAGGTGGTCAACCACCGCAGAATTAAGCAATCGCCATTCCTCTTGTAAAGCAGTTTCCAGCTCAATAAGAGTGGCTGGAGGTGGGAAACGTGAAGATGCAGCACGGCCGAGAGCATCTCAAAGATTTTCAATGGGATTAAGGTCGGGCGAATATGCTGGCCACGCCATATGCGCAATCCCTTCACTCTCCAGGTAGTCATCGATGATGTCAGCTCTATGGGGACGTGCGTTATCGTCCATTAAAACAAAAGTAGGGCCAACTGTGGCAGCGTACAATCTCACAATGGGTTCTAGGACTTCATCTCTATACCGGACAGCCATCACAGAACCCCGTTTAAAGATGTGCAGGTTGGTGCGGTATCCTAATGAAATCCCTGCCCGCACCATAATGCTTCCACCTCGGAATGCGTATGTTCGGTGATGTTTAGGGGCTGATTGCGTGTTCCTTGTTTACGCCATATCCTTATACGCTTTTCATCTGGCTCCAGAGCAAATCTTGACTCATTAGTAAACATGACATTGCCCCAGTCAGACGCAGTCCAGTTGCTATGTTCCCAGCACCACTTTAATCGTGTCCCTGTTGATTGGACGGATAGAGGAACACAAACTCGAGGTACACGGGCATACAGTCCATTCATATGTAATCTTCGGCGTACAGTAGCTGCAGATATAGCCTTACAAATGAACGCTGTAACCATAGGTGTGACACGTGTGGAGGTCGCTCTGAGATTCCGCTTGGCTACAATAGCAATATATCGATCATCCACGGGAGTTTTAACCCTTGGGCGACCACCTACGGGGCTTCGGACAACTGTCTGTGTGGTTTGGAATTTTTCCATAAACGTAAATTACAGAATGATGAGCGCCGAAGAAAAGAGCAACATATGTGATCGACTGCCCTGCTTCAATGCGCCCACAGCACGCCAGCACTCAGAATCTTCCATTCGTTTTCTGGAAGTCATAGAAACACGTATGTCTCGAAAACAAATTGTTCGAAAGTTTTAAACACCTTCTATTAGTACTTACAATCAACTTCTGTGACCCTTCTTCAAAGCTGGTGTCTTATAAGACTGCCCTTTTTGGATATTTCTTGACATGAAGGCACGATTGGCTGTTACGTAACATATTTGCAAACTTTCATTTACCTCTGCAGCGAATTGCATCGTTTTCAATTCTGATTGGCTTCCGGAAATTAGCATTTTCCTCTCCGTGTTAACTTTTGGAAGTGAGTGTATATTTATAATGATGGCTAATATATACTGAAATGAGCTTTTTGTAAAAAAACTCAAAAATTTATTTTTTACAAATTTTTTATAGAAAAATGGGTCAAATTTCACAAAGATTGATAAAATATTTCATAAATTATTAAAAAATTCAGAATTAACTAAAAGCTCATTTCAGTATAATGAGAAAGATGTACTTGAATCGTATGAAAAAAATTCAAGCTTGTACATATAACAGACTTTGAAAAAGGTACATCGAAAACAGCCAATTTAACATTGTTAGTATAGAGAGAGGTTTAAAGGTTCTCTTGATAAAACAGACTACTGATTCCTAGGATTATGAAGCTGGTGACACCAACGAGGTCTTTTCCCAAATTACCAAGGCTGAGTAAAGGGTATTTTCCAAAGTGCATTTAATTCTATCCTTTCAATGGAGGAGTTCTATAACAGTTAAATAAGTGGTACCGTGGAAGGTGTCAGCAGTGGCACACTTAGAAAAACAATCGGCTATATCAGCGATACTCAACCTGCGGCCCACAGACCCTTTTTAAGTGGCCCGGTCATGGCCCATTGCTCTTGAAAAATTTACTTATTTAAGAATGTTTTTTAAAAATTTGGGAAATTCTTTGTCATGAAATCAAATATATCAATTTTGCTTTTTACTGTCGGTGTCGTACAGGTACGAATTGATATTATTTTTCTATTTGGAACGGTTACGATTAGTGATAGCAGACAACAGTGGAGTAGCGAAAATTTATGAGTGTAACCAATTTTTAACTATTTTTCATACCTTACAAGTGAAAATAATTCGAAGAAAATATATCGTATCAAGAAGATTGGGAGGTTGAATTTTTTAAAACAAGCATGGATTAGTAATTGTTTCATTTGTCAAGAGAATTCTATATTTATAAAAATACCAATAAACAGGAATCACATTCAATGACCTTTTTCCTCGAAGTTTCAAGAGGTGATAAATAAACTTCCATGAATAATCTTTGCAGAAAAAGTACAAGGTCCGGTAACGAAATGGAGTGTATCGGATCGTTTTGCCTTGTCACAGTTCGAGTCCAGTACCACTAAAGACCCGTGGAGGGAGAGATGCAAATGTTAAATGTAAGCAAAACGTACTCCCGTTGGTGTGTAGTTAAAGGGGGCCCGGCTCAGGTGTCATCCACGTCACTTGACCATGGTTCAAATTACGTGGTCTCGGCCAAAGCCCTCGTGCAGCTAACCCTCTGGTTAATATTCAAAACAAGCAGCAGCCCATGTTTAAAATGGTAATATTCGCCAGCGCAACAAAGACGTCCATGAAATCTGTTAATATTGACAATCATATGAAACCTTTACTGATGCAGAAATTGTGAAGGAGTGTTCTTAAACGTTTCTAACAGTTAATAAGACAAAATTAAATATATATATATATATATATATATATATAATTAAAAAGAGCAAAACACAGGAGTTATAATGTTTTTTTTATCAATTTTCCACATTTTAAATTTCTAATGTTATCTTGGTCTTAAAGCATTTCTCCCTCTCCTCTTTATCCTCATCTTGCGGCCAGAGTGAAATAACTAACATATGCATGCGGCCCGCATGAAATAGCTGACATATGTATGCTGCCCAGCGGAAAAATAATGTTGAGTATCCCTGGGCTATATCATTACCACTCAATCCAATATGGGAGGGTACCCATTGGAAGTATACAGATTGTCTAGAAGTAAGTCAAACCACAAAATTCAAAATATTTAGGCTTCTCATATCCCAACAGGTATCCAAGGAGAAAGGTGCTATATGAAACACGACTGCTAGTTAAAAAACTAAAAAGTCCCTTCAGAAACGTCAATGAATTGAATTCCTTATAGTTTTGCAGGTTTTCCAAAATGTGGGGGGTTCCCCAAGGGGGAGAGAACTCTACAAAGGGGGTGCGAGAATATTGAAAAGTCGAAAACAAAATATTGTTTAAGAAATGATTAATTTACTAAAAGTAAACAAGCAAAATATATTCTGAGGGGAGTTTCACAAGTAACAATACTAAAATAAGAACGTTTAATAATTACCATTGACCCCATGCGCTTTCCATATATAAAACTATGCACAGAAATTAACACTTATCTTGATAATTTGTAAGGTTTATAATTAATCCTTTTGTGTGTGTGTGCTGCCAATTTAAAATTAAGTGGAGGGCTGCGGTAGTCCAGTGGTCAAGGTATCGGATCATGCAAGGCATGTCATGAGTTCGAGCCCAACACTACTAAGAACCCGCCATGTTGAGCAGCGATGCACGTTAAACCTGTCGATAGCTGAAACATCCTCCAGTTGGTGTGGTATAGTAGTAAGGAGAAAGGGTGCCAGCTAAGGTGTCGTCCACGTCACTTGACAATGGTTCAAAATTACGTGGTCCGTCGTCAAAAGCCCTTATTTAGGTGAACAGTGCGACGTTAATATTCACTCACTCACTTAAAGTTAAGTGATTCGCTTCCAAATGCCACCGTTTCCCACGTAGATACGTGTATGTGATACATGGAGAGGGTAAAGGAAATGAATAAATAAGCAAATTCTCTGAAATAAGTAAATCCCTCGCTAACACACCATCAATGTCCTTTTATCGCATTCCAAAGCTTTCGGAATTATTTTAGGGATAGGAGTGCTCAGAAAAGATCTTACTTTAGAAAGACGTATATATACGTCCGGGGAGTTAACGCTTTGACTGAGCGAGAGGTTTATATCCGCAAGTGACACTTAGGAGGTTTAAGTCGAATTGTAGCTTTTGCTTCAAAATATAATATAATTGAATTCACAATATATTGTTCATATGTGAATGAGGGGTGGGGGCGTGATGAAAACTGTCCTTCAATATTGCCTCGCAAACATTGAAAGTTTGGGAAACACTGGTATATTGCAATAAGTTCAGACCTAAGAACGTGGCCATGGTAGCCGAGTGGTATAGGTATCGGATCGCGGGGCTTTCCTTGTCATGAGTTCGAGCCCAGTACCACTAAAGACCCGCCGTGTAGGGCAGCAATGCACGTTAAATCTGTCGAGAGCTGAAACGTTCTCCCATTGGTGTGGTGTGGTAGTTAGAAGAGGGGGTGCCAGCTCAAGTGTTGTCCACGTCACTTGACCATGGTTCAAAATTAAGTGATCCTTCGCCAAAAGCCCTCGTGTAGCTGAACAGTGCGACGTTAACATTCAATCAATCAGACCTAAAAATAGAGAACAGCAGTTATTATTTCTAATTTTGATGTCAAATGCAACATCAGGTGTTTCAATGTGCACTTCACTTCCAGAAATACCACCGTCACCCATGCTGCCCCCCATCAGTATGGTTTCTTAATTATGTTAATTAGATTTAAAAAATCATTAGCTGCAAGCCCTAATACTGAAGAATTGCAGAGCTACCTGAAAGATAGAAAAAGAAATATATCATGTAACAAAACGGCACTTAATGATTAATTATCATTTTAATTAATAGAAACATTTTTAAATGTATGACAAAAATGCGGGAATCCACATACTACGGTCAACAACACGAAATACAATAAAATTTGTAAATGTAATTAAAAATTAAATTTTTTTTTGAAATATAACTATAAAAATGTAATTGTCTTAAAATAACCGTAAATTTACTAAATGTGCACTTGTCAAAATCTGTGTTTATTTTATATTCAGTTATTTATACTTTCAAAAAATGATTTCTTATAAGATTACCAATGCCTTAAAAATCCTAATAAAATCTGAAGGTATAAAAACTTTTAAAGCAATTACGAAAAATTATTATATCTAAAACCATGAAAATCGAATTTTTTTCATGGAAATTTTGGATTATTTTTTCCATTGACTTAACGGAAATGACAATATATGATAAAACTAAAAGATTTTAAAAAATATACGTATTTATCTTGAAAACCAGGAAAAACACCACTCAGTAAATAAAATAAAATTTATTTACCGAAAAATTGAATGGATAAGAAATATTTTGTTGAAAATAATGTTTTGTTTTCCTGGGAGATTTTTGGTAGATATTACTTTTAAATTTAAAATCCGTTTCGATTTTTTTTTTGCTTTAGAATTCCCATAAATCAAAATAATATGTTTTTGTGTTATGTAACGAATAATATGAATGATGTGGAAGAAAATAAAATGAATGTTAAATAAATAAATGGGTCAGCGCTTTGAAAGTAATGTTATAAGACTTCAGCTACATTGCACGTGGTTTCTTTTTTTAAAATGCATGCTATCATAAAAGTAAGTCACTAGAATTTACAAAAATTAAATGAATGAAGAATTGTGAATAGAACAAACGCGATTACTATTTTCAAATTTTGTAGAGTTAATTGTGATATTACAAACAATGTACTTCTAAAAATTGCCATTCTATTTCATTCGCACTACCCATTAAAATTGCTACACGAAGAAGGCGACATAATACGGACTTGAAATTTAAATAACAGGAAGAAAGTGCAATGATATGCAATTGATTAGCTTTTCAGCGCATTCAGATAAAGCAGACGCCGGTAGCGAAAACCTACAATGTGTTTAAATGGAAGATGTCAGCCGGTTTCTCATACACGAATTGCATTTGAACGTTATTGTATGGTGAAAAGTTGTTGTGATTCCTTGTGTAAGAAACAGAAATGCGTACCAGCACATTTCTGACTTTGATAAAGGTCGAATTGTAGCATACAGGGATTTCGGTTTATCGTATCGCAGGATTTCTGCTCACATTGGTCGAAATCCAATGACTTTTAGCAGAATATGGAATCGATGGATTCAGGACGGTAATTCAGAACGCAGTGCTGGGTATTAACGGTCCCCTATCACTAGCAGCCGAGAAGACAGGCATGTTACCCGCATGGCTTTAATGGATCATGCAGCCACATCACGAGCCCTGAGTCAAGAATTGGGATCGTTTGCAAGACAAAAAGTGTACATGAACAATTGGATGACGTTTGCCGCAGCATGGACTATTAGCTGAGAGGCCATGACTGCGGCTCTCTTGATGCTGCATCTGAGACAGAAGCGTCTTCAATAGTGTGATCTACAACGAAACTGGGAAAACGAATGTTGAGATGTCTTCTTTTCAGATGAATCCAGGGTCTGTTTACCGCATCAAGAAGGTAGCATCCATGTTTGGCAGCATCGTGATAAATGCACATTGACAACGTGCATTCGTCTTCGTGATACTGGCCCATCACCTGGATTTATAGCATGGGGTACTATTGGATACACGTCTCGGTCACCTCTTGTTAGCACTGATCGCACTTTGAACAGTGTACGTTACATTTTTGGTGTATTACGACCCGTGACTCTACCTTTATTCGAGCCCAGCAAAACCCTACGTTTCAGCAGGATAATGTGCAACCGTATGTTGTTGGTATTGTACAGATCTTCCTTGATACGGAAAATGTTCGGCTGTTGGCCCTGGCCTGCACGTTCACCAGAGTTCTCGCCAATAGAAAACGTCTGATCCATGGTTGCCAAGCAACATACGCCAGTCTCTACAGTTGATGAGCTGTGGCATCATGTTGAAGCTGAGTGGGCATCTATACCTGTACATGCCATCCAATCTCTGTTTGACTCAATGTCCAACGTATAAATGCTGTTATTACTGTCAGAGGTGGTTGTTATGGGTACTGATTTTCAAGATCTCTCAAATTTCTTGAAAATTTAATCACTTGTTATTTCTAGTATAATATATTTGTTCAATAAATATCATTTTTTTTATCTACATTTCTTCCCGGTGTAGCAATTTTAATGGCCAAGAGTATAAAATTTCTTTTTTTTTTTAAATTTTATTTAAACAAAAAATTTGACCGTTATAATAGAAAGATATATATACTTATGCACTTAAACTTAATTTAGCTGCAATAGTTTTGGCAAGGAAAATCATTTTTCTCTCTTTTTTTTTATTAATAATTTTTCGAATGAATATGTTAATTAAAAATATTTGTATTATGCCTTTTCTGTTTTAAGAACATGTCCTATGTAATTTTTTCCCGATATGAAATCTGTCTGAATATATATACTCAGTTTTCCCTCAACATTAACCTAAAGAAAATGCAGCCAAATTAATTAAAATTTGTACTTATTATGACCAATATTTAATTTATTTATTGAAATGTATATAACTTTCTTTGCAACTAATTCAAATATATACGAAATTTTATTTCATGAATCTTAATTTTATACTTTTTTCTCTTAACTTAAATTCAGATATAAAAACAAAACATTTTGGCATAAAAAACAATTCTGAAAATATAAAGTATATATTTTTAAAATTAAAAGCAGTTGAACTATAATGTATATTTTTACAGAATAAATGACAAGGCATTGCGTTGGGATCCATATGATTCGTACATAGTAGTTAAAAATTTACAAATTTTCATTTTGTTGTCAATAAAACGGTATGAAAATTGTTATTTCTATATTTAAAAAGATGTAAAGTTTAAAAACGATAAGTTTCATCTGTAAAACTTATAACTAAACATTTATTTTACAGCATAAGAAATAATATAATCATGTTATTTTATATTTAATATATTTTTTTAAATTTTGTTTTTCTTTTTTAAATTGCGTCTTGTAGGAAAATACTCGCTGTGTCAAAACATGTCTTACTTGAATTAAACTTTGTATACCCAAAGACTTTTGTAACAACGATATTCTAAAATTAAAAAAAAAATATTCCAATAACATTGCGTTATTTTTAAAAATTCAGAAAACATTTAGTTTAATATCTGGAAGCAAAAATATTATTTTAAATGCTAGAAAGAGAACATTTTTAATTTAGGAATCACTATTAAATTTTTAGAATTTATTACTAATCTTTATATAT
Organism: Trichonephila inaurata madagascariensis; assembly: GCA_019973955.1. Classification (NCBI taxonomy): domain Eukaryota; kingdom Metazoa; phylum Arthropoda; class Arachnida; order Araneae; family Nephilidae; genus Trichonephila; species Trichonephila inaurata. Next base: position 52,544 of record BMAV01021328.1, on the reverse strand, counting down.
ATATAATTCTTCTGTGCGTGTGTATGTGACTGAACTCCTTTTAAGCTGCTGGACCGATTCTGATGACATTTTTTGTAAGGGTTCAAGGGGATTTGAGAATGGTTTAGATTCACAATTCGGTCCTATATAGCAATTAATTAAAAAGATATTAATTAAAAACCTTAAAACGCATAATTGTTTTACTCCTGTGTGTTGTTTTTTACGTTAATGCTCGGCAAGAAAAAAAAGAAATCTTTATATATATTTATATATATAATTCTTATGTGTGCGTGTGTATGTGACTGAACTCCTCCTGAACGGCTAGACTGATTTTGATGACATTTTTTGTGAGGGTTTAAATGGATTCGAGAATGGTTTAGATTTACAATTCAGTCCGATATAACAATTAGTTAAAAAGATATTAATTAAAAACCTTAAAACGCATAGTTGTTTTACCCACGTGTGCTGTTTATTCCGCTAATGCGCGGATGGCAAGAAAAAAAAAAGAGATAAGAGAAGAAAATTTTGTTTTTTGCATGGCCAATTATATGTTGCGTGCCCAAGAGTTAGCAAACCTTCACATTTGTTTGTTTATACCCCTCAAGGATTAACCAAAAATACTGTGCATTCAATGGCATTACGATAAATTTATTTATTGTGCATTAAAAAATATAGATCGAGTTCTAACTTTTTTATCATTTAAGTTTCTTCTCAGAATAGCTTATACTATATTCAACATAGTTCATAGTATATATTTACTTACAGGCAATCGATAAATTGAATTATGGTAACTGTGCATGTGATGACGTCAGGTATTGTAATATTTTTTTTATATAAAAAATTTCACCAAAATGGTCCAGATTGGTACAAATTCAAAAAGTTTGAAATTTTCGGATTTAAGACGTGCATACAGGACAACGTCTGTTGGGCCGCTAGTTGTATTATAAAGACCATGATTCAATGCAACGTTTTATATATAGTATAATTGTATATTTAGTACATTGAAGTATAACATGGAAAATAAGTCCATTTACTCAGATAAGTCATAATTAATTTTAAAATATACTCGATTTATAAAGTTTGACATTTACCAGATTTATTCTCTCTATATACAAAAAGAGTTTTCTATGATGCTGTAATAAATTTAATACGTACATCTCACAACCCAAAATTTCAAGATAACCCCCAATTCGGAAACCCCCGATTTCGTTTGTGCCTACGTTTTGGGTTGGAGCAACGTGTTCCATACAATGTCGCCAATACGGTTGCGGTATTTTGTTCAATCCAAGAAGAATTCACGATTCGGGACGGGAATCTTCTGAAAAGAAAGGTATAGTCTCATACGAAGATTTATTAACAATCAACGAAACTCTAAATATTCAACTTTCACGGAAGCTTTAAGAGCTGCAGGTTTATCATAATCTGAAGACTTTATCAAGAAAGTGTTGAACGATAAATCAGTAATTAATTTAACTGAAATGAGTGCCAAGAACGAATTTTTCGAAAAATGATATAAATAGAATTGCTTAATACGTGTAAATTGCAGTTTTGCAATTTGAGTAATGAGCAGGAACAGTTGTATAAAATTTGGACAATGGTGATTAGTCCACCATTTGGTGAACACGGGTGTACTAATTTATTATTATTATTATTTTATATATATATATATATGGCAGGCCCCAGGCCTACTGGTAAAATGAGGAGGACATCATCTCTATAATAACGTCTATTTTGCTTCAATCACATAAAATCCAACATGGCGGCCCTTTGGCGCGCAACCGAGTAGAACAATAGACAACAATTTGACGAGGAGTCATCAGCTAAGTCTTTTCGAGTATGCGTTCTCCTGCGTCAGCGCTCACTCCACCTTTAAATAGGCTTATTTACCCACAAATCCTTACGCGATGGTAAAGAGTTCGCTCTATTTTTATTTATTACTTACTTAATTTTGAAGCTAAACTTTTCAAACCTGACATATATATTGATAAAATAGATGCTTTTAATCTTAACATTCTTAAAGTGCCATACTGGAATTCAAATTTATCAATCTCTATAGATAGAAATATTATTTTTCTCTATATTTATCGTAATAATGTATCAGTGATAAATAAAATAATTTTAATAACTTTATTAAACAATATATTGAACATAGATATTCTAACTTTCTTTACAATTATATTTCTGATAGTTCTCAGTGAAATGACAATATGCATTAATATAATAGCATTTTTAATTAATTATACAGTTACTTAATAGATGGCGCCACATGTTTATTAAATTAATATTCTATTTTATTTAAATATTCTTGTGTGTGTCTTGAAGTATTTTCTTTTCAATAAAATTTTATATCTGTATTTATGGTTTTTAAAATGAACATATATATAGACTTAATATTATTTTATCATAATTTACTAATTTTACGTTTATGCAGTACTGCTTTTACTCTGCTGTATTTGGCGGGAAACATAACATGTTGCTATACTCACGAAGTAAGTCTTACCATCCACTTTATTGCATGGACATTAAATCTATACTAGCAAATATTAGTAGGCTGTAATTTTATCATTATATTTTAATAGTATAGAGTACTTTATTTGTAATATTTAAATTTCTCCTAATGTTATTCCTCTCTTTCCCTTTGGCTCAGTAGCATAGGCAAATTACAGGTGAATGTTCGCTAGCCCTAAGACTTTGCTTAAATCTGCAATCTTGGTTCGTAAGGCCAGTAGTTGTTATTGTGCTACTGAGGCTAATACTTCTTAATATCTTGACTAGTTATACTTAGGTTTTATACACACACACACTAACACACACACACATATATATATATATATATATATATATATATATATATATATATATATATATATATATTTGTCTCTGGTTCTAATTAAAACTAATTTATATACCCTGACTTAAGTGGCTCTCACTCAGTCCCACCTATCATGTAATTTCGTGGTTTTAGTGTATAATTTCCTGACTGCTCATCGAATAAAATATCCCTTAACAAAAAAACAATGAAAGGAAAAAAAAACATTTGTAACGAAAATCAATAAAGCAATATCTTATACCAACTTCTCTTAAATATTACAAAAGAAACCCCAAAACACAACTCAACCTACTTTGTATTTTTCTGACACCACGACATAATCAGAACCCTTACTATGCGATACGTTTAAGGTAACTCAACTTGAGTACCAAATATTCATGGATTTGAATTTTATTCATATCACAATAAACTAATATATGTATAAAATCCTAAGGAGAAGAGGGAAAAAAGAATTTGAAAGTATTCCAGTTCCCTCAGGGCTTTTTCATACATATATCTCTATCTCGTTCTTTCCGCACTTAGACTTTTCATTATTCGCATTCAGAAACGTAAGCGCATTTACGAGATATGCATAGAAATGTTTGTGAAATGCGTGAAGAATTTGTATCAACTTTTTTTTATGTATACACAAATAAATTTTTGATTGTTATTCTGAGAGATACATTTCCACCGGATTAAACGCGCTCTTACAAAACGAGGTATTATTTTAGATAGCATTTTACTATTCTTTATGGAATTAAAGATGTAAAATTAAAAGTAGAATCTCCATTTGAATGCTGAAATACTAATTGCTTATCCTCATTTTTCTACAATGCACAATCGTATACTTGCTTTTGCTTAGATTTAAAATGATTTAGTGTCTGTTAATTCAAATAGTTTTAAGGGCAACTGACACATATCTGTATTAATTTTTCTGTATTTAAAACACGTATGTTGGAAGAAAAGCGATTCCGTTAAAATAAACGCAATGTCTGATAAATATTCAAATAAATCTCTTATAGCTCTTTCAAACAGCTCTCTAGAGCAGCGCTTCTCAAAAGTAAGGCACGCTTCTCCCCCTCGGGGGAGGGAGATATCTTTATGTGAGGGGCGCGGGCATATTGAAAAGTCGAAAAGATTTATAATAAGTATGAAGTTGCTGAAAGGAAGCAAATTTTTTTTTAAAAAATTTATTTTGACAAGATAAAAATTATACACGCATTTACACTGATTAAAAATGTTTATAAATGTATCAGTAATGCACAATGATTTTGATGATTAATTTATCAATACATTAAAAACAAGTTTTTAAGGGGAGTTGGAAACCTCTCCCTTTTTATGCACTGACAATGTTAAATTGGCTATTTACGATGAACCGTTTCTCAAAATCTGTAATATGTACCTGTTTGAAATTTTTCATACAATTAAAGTACACCTTTCTTAACATATTGAAATAAACTTTTAGCTAATTTTGAATTTTTTAATAATTTATGAAATATTTTATCGAACATTGCGAAGTTTGACCCATTTTTCACATAAAAAGTTTGTAAAAAATAAATTTTCGAGTTTTTTACAAAAAGCTCATTACAGTGTATATTAGTTATCATATTAAATATATCATTAAAAAAATTACATACCTGTGAACAATAGTTTCTCAGAAAAGGTACATCAAAATTTACATTTTCAGATAAATTGATTTTAATGTAAACAAGGAGGCTTCTAATCGGCTAGAAAATGAAAAAATAAGACTCAATTTACAATAAAAGATACATGTGTTTTGGTTTATATCAGACGTTCAACTTTTAAGCAAAAACTAAGTACTTCGTTTACATTTTTCGCGTCATTCAAATTGGCCTGGCCCAGTTTCAACGACTATTTAAAAATAGGTTTTAATGGCTTCTAGTTACCCTAGAGGTTAAAGTAGTATTTTTTTAGAAAGGTTAAAATCTATACAATTTAAAAATGTAAAAATCTCAAATTTTCAAAAAAAATAAGATTTTAGCTTTCCAACACTTCTTAATAATTAGTAGTACCTTCCATGAGCTTGCCTATATACAAAATTTAATACTTATCTTCATCATTTTTATGGTTTATATCTAAATTCATAGTAGCTTTAGTGTCAAAGTACATTTTTATTGCTTTCAATACAATGATATTGTAGAAGGGGACCACGATGAAATTAATGATTGAAAATAGGGTCGAAAACATTGAAAGTTTGAGAAACACTGCGCTAGACATACTTCATCATCATATAGTAACAAGGTGACTGACCGTGATTTTTAGAAAGGTTGTGAATTGAAACCGTGATTTTTTTTTTTTTGAAAAACCGTATAACTGAATAATTTTAGTGAGAGAGTTATTGGGTATCAATAGAATTAGAAAATATACGTATAAAATTATTTCAACAATATTATAAGAAAAAATTAGTTAGATGCAAATTTTTAGCAAAAGGGAAGAAAGTGTAACATATTTTTAAAACCTCTTTTTTTCAAAATGATTCTAATATTAATAAAATTGTGTTTATATATAACTAGGAATTCTCAACAGGACCTGAACTAGGACTTTTGAAAAATCCACATTATTTTCAGAGTTACGATCTGTGGAAGTAATAATCGGAGTTTTTGTTAAAATTTCTCTACGCTGATCTATTAAAATACAAGGTGCGGTAAAAAAATCCTGGACAAACATTTTTTTATATATCTTTACAAAAAAATTAAGAAATTAACAAAATATAACAAATACTAGTAAGAGTACTTTCGTACTAATAAATTTAGTTGGTTTCAAAGTGACTGCCGTTTGCAGCGATGCAGAGACGCTAGCGCTTGAAAATTTTTAACAGTGAGCCCCAAGTCTTTTAACTTTAATCTTATCCCATTCCCACAGAAGTGATTGCCTTAGAGAGTTCAAAGCTTTGGGCGATTTAGTGCAGGCTCTGGACTCCAAAATGGACCATACGCTGTAATCCACAGAATTGAGATCCGGCGTGTAGACGTTATTCTTCAGACGATAACATGTCTGGAAAATTAGCCTTGCACCACTCTTGTGCATTTTGGCCTTGTGAGCTGGCGCAGAGTCTTGTTAAAGCACCCAATTTGCATTTCCGAAATACTTATGGGCCCACGGAAGTACAATAGCTTGCTATAATGTCCCTCTGGTACACTTTTTGATTGATTTTTACGCCCTCTTCCACAATAACCAAAGGTGTTTTGCCACTTGCGCAAACTTCACCCAGACCATGACCGACTTTGGATGTTGGCGATGTTCAACAATTGCCTGGGTGCCTGGAGTGTCCACAGACCCAGTTTTGGGAGTTATTATCTTTTTAACAGTAAACCCTTCTCACCGTTGAAAAGGAATCTCTCCCAGTGCTGACTTGCGAGCCGTCTTAAAAGTTTTCAGTATCTTCGGAGCCGTACGAGCTTGTTTTTTTTTCAGTGAGAAGCTGAAATTTTCGCAACTTGTAAGGCTTCAGTCGAAGCTCCGTTTTTGCTTGCTTTTCGCCTTACCGATCTGTCTCTTATTCCCAAGTCTCGAGCGATCCGTCTCATGGAAACCCTCGGGTTTCTCTGAACTCACTTTTCGATGGCCGTACGATTCCTTGAAATGTTCACAGTGCGTTTTCGCCCACTGTCTGGACTTTGACCATCCTTGCAAGCTCTTTGAAACGGCAGATTACATCAGACACTGTTTACAGAGGAACATTAAGCAAACGAATGATTTCCTACTGTCGTTTCCCTTGCTGAAACAACTCTAAAATAGCAGACCTTGTGCTCGACATTATCAAAAACACACAATAAACGTACAAACTAAGAAATGCATTAGAAAAATATTTTATTATTAACCCGCGATCACTCGCGCGGGGAGTTCTGTACACCTCACAACAAGAAAATCCTCCCACAGGATTCTAAAAAGAAAGTGCAGAACCACGATTTTTTCTGTAGCTGCACATTTTATGTCATTAAACCTTCAGGCCTGATGCAATCCCTCTTTCTCGAATGATTGGAATGTAATGACCTTCAAAATTTTATCTGGGGGCTAAGAACTCCCGCGAGAAGTTGAGCATTTGTATACAGTCTGCTCTGAATGTTTGGAAAATGATTAAAATATTATTTTTCTACTTTCTACTATCATTATCTCATTAATTATAAAGTATATTTATTACTGATATATACGTTTTATACTGGTTTATGAAAAAATATAAAATTATGTGTTTTAAAATGAAAATTTTGTATGTTTAGTTTAAATTAATGTGTTAGTCTTATTTATATGCAATAAATTTAATAATTTTATTTGTATAATACAAAAAAACATCTTGTACTTTATAAATATGTATCATAATGACTTAGTTTTATTTTCATAATTAAATACACGTGTTAAAAGTTTGGGGTGTTCTCTACACCCCACGAGTAACGACATTAGCAAAAACAGGCACGAGTGACCGCGGGATTATAAAGGTAGATCAAGGAACATGAAAACAACAATTAAAAGAAAATTCGTTAACTATTATAGAAGGCAAGAAATTTGTCCGTTTTTTTTTGCCGCACCCTGTATAAATAGATCCATTTCTATATATTGCATACTTCAAAAGTTTAGTTCATGTTCTGTGAAGAGAAGTCTAGGGTATATATACATAATCTAAATATTAGTATTATAGGCCATATGTATTATGATTGATTATTATCATGAAAGAGAAGATTATTTTGAAAATATATCATTTTTTCCCTTCAGTTTTTGCCAAAAAACCTTAATCTAAGCAATTTTTTCGTGTTAATAATATTCTCAAAACGACTTAAAAGGTATTTTCTAATTCAACTGACACTGAATATCACAAAGCATTTTCATTTATGGTGTATCCGAGTGTTTATTTTGTCCGGAAGGCTGGAAATGTAAAGAATTTTCAATTAGATAAAATTCTTTGAAATTAAAATTAAATAATTCGAATCTCTTACACATTATTTATAAAGGAATAAGTTTTCAAATATGTACAAAATGTCTAAAATATAATTACAATTTTAAAAATTATAAGCATATGAACATAAAAAAAAATCATTTCTGTAATAAATATTAAATAATTTTTTTGTCGCGCATGCTATATTTTAAAATAGAAGCCTTTTATCTATAAAACTCTAAAGAATTATAAAATATATCATACTCTTTAAACCCTACCTATTTTTAGTATTATATTATCTTTTGCATGTTAACATATTTGAAAAAAAATTGAAATTAAAAAAAAAATGAATTATTTTGTAAAATATATAGTTTATTGTGCTATTTAAACATAAATAGCTACAGTATAATAAGGATACATTTGACTTTAAAAATCAACTTATGCTAGTAACTAGAGCTACTATTTTAGAAAATATCATGCGCAACTTAAAAGTTGATTAATATTTCTTACAGAAATGTTTCTTATTTTCATATGCTTCGAATTTTAAAAATTATAATTATATCTTAGACATTTTACACTTTTTTGAAGCCTAATTCCTTTATATATACGATTAATGAGTAAGAGATTCGAATTATTTAATTTAAATTTCAAAAATATATATCTATTTGAAAATTGTTTATATTTTCAGCCCTCGAGACAAAGTTAATGTATCCGACTACGTTCGGAACCGTGGTTTTAAAAAAGCGCATAAATGGATAAATTTCATGATATTTAGATTAGAATACATGTATAAAACTGTTTTAAGGACATTTTGACAAAAAAAATAATTTAAATACAATATTTCGGCAAAAAATGAACTTAGAATAACCTTTTTTCAAAATGTTCTCCTTTTATGAAAGATGCTTGTATTATAACAATATTTTGCCTGTATATAGCTCAGACCTCTGTACAGACGCTCAACTATGATTTTTGAAACATTCACATTATTTTCAGAGTTACAACCCATTAAAATAATTATCGGCGTTTTTTCTTAAAATTTCTCTTCTCTGTTGTCATAAAACATGGATAAACCCACTTCTATGTTATATATTTCAAAAATTCTAGTTGAGCCTCTGTACAGAGATCTGAGCTATAGACAGGCAAAATATTTTTATAATAGAAGCATTTTTCATAAAAGGAGAATATTTTGAAAAGGGGTCATTCTATGCTCATTTTTTGTCAAAATATTGCCCTTAAATAATTTTTTATTGTAATACTATTCTTAAAACTATTTTATATACATTTTCTAATCTAAGCGACACTAAATAACATAAATATTATCCATTTATACGCTTTTTAAACAAAGGGTTTAGAACGTAGTCATCCTCCCCTTGAATATACTTTTTCAAAATCACGATTTCGAAAGTAGTGAGTTCACTTAACCCTTTATCTACCTCATTATGATTTATACTGCAGTTTTTTTTATGTAATTTTTTTTCAGACACTACATTAAAAATTAAGGGATATACTTAAAACAAAATGCGAAGCTTTGGGAAATTTAATCAGTTAGAGCTAATTAATTAATGAAAGATACTCAGTTGCAAAATTAATTATACACACTGTTCACTTAACCCTTTAATGAGCACAAAGCTAAAATATACTTTTATGTCATAAAGTTCTTGATAAATGTAATGTTCTCATTCTCTATATTATTTAATCACAAAAAAAAAAATTTTGATCAAAAGATTTTTTCCTGGGTGGTGGCTAGACGTTATATCCACTGCGCTCTTAAGACATTTAGTTTACTTTTCAGGATAGAAACAATGAATCATACAACACTACAATAAATTTTTTATGAAAAATTAATATTTATGCTAATAACTATTTCAATAACAATTAAATACAAAGTATATATGTAATTAAATAATAACAGAATAATTGTACTTAGTAGAATACTTACTAAAATATACATTGAAAAGGTATATATCCACATTTTGTATTTTATTTCATTTTAGTATAAAACGTTAGAAATACGGCCATTTGCTTGAAGGCACAGGGGTACATTGCAGGAGCGACACAGCCATTGAGACCGATGAACGTCTTTTCTAGTATTGCAAAGAGAGCATCTTCTGTACAGATGACCTTCTGTTTTGACTCTCTCAAGTGGAAGAAGAGCGAAATTTCGAGGTCATTTTTCTGTCCTATGTGGGAAGTGGATAGAGCCTCTATCCACATATAAAAGCTTTCCAAAATCCTAAAGAAAACCTTTTTTTAATTGCACATTTGCTTAATTCATTCAGATGAGAAAAAAGTATACTTGACATGTCGAAATTTTTTTCAAAGATCGGAAATTTTATTTATAGTAATCAAAGTACAATTTGCAGATTTACACCGAGAAAAATTGTTTTTACTACCCATCCGAGGACATGAAATGCAAAAATATTTATCGTGCTGCCCTCTGTATTGATTTTTATGCGTTTTAGCTTCAATTAACGCATGTGGATAGACTAAATATCAACCGCCTGCTTGGAGAAAATTCTTTAATTATTTCGCTAGACCTATTAGCCACTGCCCGCAAAAAGGTTAAAATAAATAGTCAAATTATTTTCTAAGGTCTTCATTAACGTACAAAAAAAGACACTTTTTGACATTAACTATTTTTTGGGAACAAAATTATATCTTCACAATCCGCTGAAAACGCAATTTCTGATATGAAACTATTCGCCTTCCCCACTAAAATACTCGTCATAGAACCAGTGTTGCCATATATCTTGGAAGAGTTGATTTAAAAGAATATTCCTCTAAAGTATCGTCAGAATATTCGTGAAAATGTTTATTCTATGTAACTTTAAATTAAGTGTCACGTATAAGTACCTTTCGGTAGATAAAAGATTAAAGTAATATTTACATAAAAAAGGCAAATGCAAAAATTTTGTATTAGTATTAGAAGTAATTACTATTATAAATGTAAGAGAGAGAGCGTGAGAAAAACATACCTATTTTTAAAAAAGCATGATTATTAAATGAATCTTATCTTCAAACTATATATACAAAACATTCTACCAAATCTTAAATTATATTTATCTAAAGTTCATAGTTTTAAATTACTCATTGTGTAACTTAAATAACACCTAACGATTATTATAATACTTCATAGCCATTTTCCGTAAGGTATTCTAATACTTGCGATAATTATTATTATTTTTTTTAAATGGAGGTATGGCGATTTTTTTGTTGTTTTTTTTAGATTAATCTAGTACATTTTAAGAAAAAAAAGAGCTAAAATTAAGAAGAGAAAAAGAAATTTTTATTGCTAAAATGGAAAAAAAAATAGTAAAAATGTACAAACAATTACCAAACGGGGCCCATTCTGTACAAAAAGTTTATTAACAAATTTTCAATTTTTCAATTTTGTTGTTATGCTTTACAATCCATTTTTGAAATAACCTTCACAATAAGTGATATTTTAAATTTTACATAAACTACAACCCTTTATCTTAGTTAATATATAAAATTGCTTAAAAAACAGTGATTATATTCCCATAAAGGACTGTAAATTTTGTAATAAAACAGTGATTGATAAGTCTGAAGGTTAAAGCACTTTTACTATTAAACAGAACATATACAAAAAATTTCAGTTGATTATTTTCAAAACTTGTTGAGCAATCGCTCTCTCCGTTGAACATTTTTTAAAAAACGCGTTTCGAGTAAAACGCATTTTAATTTATAGCATTTTGATTTAAAGTAGTCGTATCTGATTGTAGTTTTTGTTCTAGTGAATGGAAAATAATAAAGTGGTTATTTTTGTAAATCTAATAAGATGGTATATAAAATAAAATCGTAGAAAAATCTGTCATATTTTGGCAAACTTTACGATTTCAGGGTCGTCGGATACCTTAAGCTAAAATTAAAAAGCTAAAATATTTTTTTTTTTTGACAATTTGAGATTTTTACATTTTTAAATTGTATAAATTTTAACCTTTCTAAAAAAATCTTACTTTAACCTCTAGGGTAATTACAAGCCCTTAAAACCTATTTTTAAATAATCGTTGAAACCGGGCCACGCCCATTGGAATGGCGAAAAATTGATACAAAGTACTTCGTTTTTGTTTAAAGTTGAAAGTCTGATATAAACCAAAACATGTATCTTTTATTGTGAATTGAGCTTTTTATTTTTTTATTTCCTAGCCGATTAGAAGTCTCACTGTATACATTAAAATCAACTTATCTCAAAATGTAAATTTTAATGTTCGATGAAACTTTTCTGAAAAACTACTATTCACAAGTATGTAAATTTTTTCATGATATATTTATAATGATAGCTAATATATACTAAAATGAACTTTTTGTAAAAAACTCACAAGTTTATTTTTTACAATTTTTTATACGAAAAATGAGCCAAATTCCACTATGTTTCATAAAATATTTTATAAATTATGAAAAATTTCAAAATTAGTTAAAAACTCATTTCAGTATAATGAGAAAGGTGTACTTTAATTGTATGCTAAATTTCAAGCATGTACATGTAACAGATTTTGAGAAAAGATGCATCGAAAACAGCCAATTTAACATTGTCGGTATAGAGGTTTCCTGCTCACCTTAAAACTAAATCCCTATTTACTACAAAACGTATCAGAGAGTCCCTTGATTCCTCTGCACAATAATACAACCATTGCCTTTTTCCAGAACCATTGTCGTAAATAGCCCATCACGCTAAAGGAAGCCATTCATCCAGTATTGGTATGCTTTGAATTCAGATGGCGATTAGTCTAATTGATGTTCCATTGCAAGAGCGAATACTTGAATATCATCCCTACTAGTAATCACTCTTTTTACCCTTCTATCAGCCATTTGTTCAAAGATGATGTCTTCAAACACAGGTAATAATGGTACTCGAAATTTGATCTGCACTAATGCTTTCTAGCATTAACCTCATCTATTTGTTCATCGTTGTTATCGTTCTATGTTCGTCATTTTCGGACTTGGAAAGTCCATATTCTCTTCGAAGAAAATTGCAGAATTCTTATTCCTGGAATTTATCGCAATTATTTTCCGGTTTTTGACGAAACGTTTATATTCTTTCACAAACATTTCTCGTCCGTTGCAACACACAATGTATCGGATATCGGTTGTTCTAATCCATAGGTTTCCTAGGTTCCTTCTACGCACCTTTGGGAGTCCTTGTAACTGTTCGGGTCTTCATGGAATATTAAAATTAAATTAGTGGTATGGAGGACGTTAAAAAAGGCAGTGGTCTTCAAATTTTTTTTTAACTCACGGAACTCTTAGAATGATGAGGTGTATTCGAGTACCCCCATTCCACAAAATACCTAAAAATTATATCTAAAAATAATACTTAAAGTAGATCAACATGCTAAAGAAAATATTTAAAAAATATATTGTATTTGTTATTAAAAAAACTTTAATGCAAATTTTTAATGTAATTTGCACATTAAGGTATCCTACTACGTTCGGAACCGCGATTTTTCAAAAGCGTATAAAAGGATAATATTTATGATATTTAGTGTCACTTAGATTAGAATGCATGTATAAAATAGTTTTAAGAATATTATTACTATAAAAATTATTTAAATGGAATATTTTGGGAAAAACCATTTCAATTAAAGACATTAATTTTTTTCATTAGTATAATATATTTTAAAAATGAAGTTAATTATTAACCTACATAGTTAAAATAGGCCTGAATTGGAACATAAATAAAATTGAAAAAGGAGTTTGATACTTTAATACAAATTCTTTTGCAATAGATAAGTTTCCTACATAAAAATTTTATATTTTTTACTTCATAACATAAATCGTCTTAAGTAGTGTTTTCGAGCAATTTGGGAAATTAAGCGCTTTCATAATTGCTTAAAAAGAAATGTCCCCCCTTCCCCTCCTATCTTTTGTCCTGTAAAATACAGTCGAACCTCTATATAACGAACCTCTATATTGCGAATTTTTCTACATAGCGAACTTTTTCCTGGAACCTTGAACATTTCACGATTTTCTTCGTAAAATGACCTCTCTATAGCGAAGTACATTTTCTATATAACGAACATTTTATTTTGTGATTCAATATGTGTTCTCCCATTTCTTAAAATATTTCTTAAAAAATTTCAAGTTATTCTCTCTTTAACACATTATATGGGCGTCATAAATCTTGAACTGGTTTTATTGGATCCTAACTCGCCGAGATCAATAGAGTTTTAACATTTAGCAGTTAGAACATGAATTATTATTATTCACATGCACGAGTCTTTTTTTTTTATTTCCATTTCCAGATAAACTACCACCCACCCTACCCTTTTCCCACATAAAGAACACTTTTTTTGTGCTTTATTTGAATTAATCACAAGCCTATTTGTGGTCTTAGGGTTGCACCTTAATCTTTTAGTCGCTAAATTTGGAATTAGTCGCCAAATCTCGAAATCCTTAAAATCCTTATTTATTAGATTCCTGATCAGGCCAATGAAACAAAATTATGAAATTACTATACTGTCATCGTCCTTGACAAGTGTGCAAAATTTCGAATTCCTCTGACCTTTTAAAGTGGGTAAAAATCGAGTTCAAAAATACCATTACATACAAGTGAAACCTATTAAAACTTGCTAATAATAAGACCGAGTAAAAAAAAAAAGATATTGAAAAAACGTTTGTTCAAATGAAATGAAAGGAAAAAATTACTTAAATATACAAAATCAATTATTTTTCATTTCATCTCTCTTTTGTAACTCTGTACCTTCAGGGTTCCTCATAGAAAATGAAGGGATACGATGTAATATTAAGAAGTCTGGGCAGATTTTGGAAGAAACATTCTTGAATTTTAATCCATTTTAAAGCCAAATAAAACCAAGTTATGTATATCATTTCATACATGGTAGAAGAAACACAGAAATCTTTAGTCCCTTAGGGCTTTTTGATAAATTTCACTTAACTGTTAGCTACTACTTACATTCGAAACCATAAATTCATTTTCTAGACACACAGAGAAATGTATGCATGGATTCGAGTTAAAATTTGCTTACACAAATTTTGAACAATGTTTTAAAAACTATACATTTCGCCCTCTGTTTTAAATATTTGATGCAAATATATCTGTAGCAGGAAAATGATGAAATTAGGAATTTCATCAAATCCCTAAGGGCGATGATCACTTGACGGGAGATGTTAAAATAACGTCTCTTCAAGGTCATTTCCCTGATAAAATTAATGGATTTGAACAAATCCCTGATCTGCTTCAGTGAAATGATAAAATAATATTGCCAAGAGTTTAAAAGTGTTTATTTAACAAATACGCACATTATTAAACGTAGAAGTAAGTAATACAACAATTGTCAATGAAATACAAATTATTTATTCGAAACTAATTAACAAATAATTAGAAAATCAGGCTGGTATTTTTTTATGTATAACATCTTTCCTCTCGGTTACTTATGCACTAAAATATCAATCCCAGTGTTAATCCTGTGGTGCCTTTTCTTAAAAAATATGGGGTTGATATTTAGGGATCGAAAGTACTACCTGATTGGTTCGGAAGTACAAGGACTCGCCCCCAGGTGTCTCTCCTCCCCTTCTGTATAGGATTTAGTCAATGGAAATCCTGACTAGTTCATTTGATCATTTCACTGAAACAGTTCACGGATTAGATAAAATCACTTACTTTCATCAGGAAAATGACCTTGAAAAACGTTATTTTAACATCTCCCATCAATTGATCATATCTCTTAGGGATTTAATGAAATTCCTAATTTCGCCATTTCCTGCGACATATGCATGGATTCGTATTAAAATTTGCGTACATAAATTTTGAGCAATGTTTTGTTAACTATGCATTTCGCCTTCTGTTTTAAATATTTTATGCAAATATATCTACTAACCCTTATCTCTTTTTCTTCTTCTGTATTCGGAATTATAAATAAAAATTAAAAGTGAAGATTTATGACAATCATTAAGATTATTCGTTTTTTATTGTCTGTTATTTGTTTTATTAAGACACCGACTATGTTCGGAACCATGATTTTAAAAAGCGCATAAATGGATAATTTTTATGATATTTAGTGTCACTTAGATTAGAATACATGTATAAAATTGTTCTAAGGACTTTATGATAAAAAAGATTTATTTAGATACAATATTATTTTGGCAAAAAATTAACTTAGAATAACCTTTTTTCCAAATGTTCTCCTTTTGTAAGAAATGCTTCTATTGTATTAATATTTTGCCTGTATATAGCTCAGACCACTGTAAAGAGGCTCAACTATGAATTTTGAAAAATTCACATTATTTTCAGAGCTACAACCATTTGAAATAATTATCTCCGTTTTTTCTTAAAATTTCTCCCTCTGTTTTCGTAAAACCTGGATAAACCGACTTCCGAGTTATGCATTTCGAAAATTCTAGTTGAGCCTCTGTACAGAGGTCTGAGCTATATACAGGCAAAATATTAATCAATAGACTTTACAAAAAACAAAAATTAAAGTTAATTTGTTAAAAATATTTGCTTAAATGATTTTTTTATTGAAATACTATTCTTAAACAATTTTACATACATTTTCTAATCTAAGTGACACTAATATCATAAATATCCATTTACACCTGCAAAATCACGGTTCCAACGTGAATCGATACTAAAAGACGACTGTGTGTCTGCATACGAAATTTTGTTACAAAATTCTTCTCACTTCACTGGCAAGATTTTGTCATATTTGTAGAAGGTACTTCTAACAGAAATTTATAGAAACAAAGGAATGAAAGGAGAGATTTGAAGCAATTCGTTGTTTTAGATGCAATTTGCATTTTCTGTTCAGCGTTTTAAAATAAAAAAAAATACTTTTATAAGTGACATTATGAAGTAATATTTAGTTTATTAGCACACATCTTAGACTCCACGGGAAAACAATTGTTTAAATAACAGTATTGTCAGTTAATATAAACATGAATTTATTCTAAGACGCCAATTCATACATTTTACGTTTTTCTATCTAGTTCTTATCCTGTTAAATCAGTTTTTCTCAAACTGTGGGGCGTGATAATCAAACAGGGGGGCGCGAGCCTATCAAAAAGTCGAAAATAAAACATTTAAAAAAATTATTAATTTACTGAAAGGAATCAAAATAAAATACATTCTAAGATAATAAAAATACACATTTACAATGATATAATATACTTATCTATGTATTAGTACTGCATAATGTATTTGGAAATTAAAATTAAACAATATTAAGTTAAGAACAAGTTTAATAAATATTACTGACCCCATGGGCTTGTACAAAATTATATGCAAAATCTATAGCACTTATCTTGATAAATTATACAGTTTATAATTAAATTCGTATTGTAGCTTTAGCACTAAAGTACGTTATTATTGAATTCAATGCATTGATATTCTATGGAGGGGGGAGTCGTCATGGAACTTTTATTTGAAATTTGGGTCGTAAACATTGAAAGTCTGAGAAGAATTGTGTTAAATAATAATATGCTGTTTCATGTCTGTCTTATGAACTTATTTTATTAAATAAAAGAGTCACATGTGAATTTTTAGGACAACTTATGGGAGTTAGGCACTATAACATAAATTCCAAAATTTTTAAAGTTTTACAAACTTTGCCTGAAACACTATTTCATGAAACAAACTTGGTTGCTATCCGTGTATAGAATTTAAGATTCCGTCAGATTTAAAAAATGCAAGGATACCACAAATTTTTAGCAAAGATGGTTGGTTGAATTCGAGTTTTACACAGACTACCCTCTTACTAGTGACTTGCAAATGAATTTCCCCCAAATCTAATATAATTTCCTGCATTCATTTATTTCAATCTGTCAAATTAAATCGTTACCTTCAACTCTAAAACTAAACAATGAAAGTATTTCATATGATCAGTGATGGAATAAAATATATATATGTAACTGATCTTGCCATAATAACAGTAACTGATTGTCCCAAACAGCAAAAGTGCCGCCTAACTACAACTCATCTTTAGTACAGGCCATGTGAGGAAAGAATGCGGCTGCTATTAAAAACCGTTCATGTTCTTTGTTTTTAGTTTTTGTTAATGATATACGTTGTCTTTGTTTAACCTAACCTAAGTTAATAAATAATTAATACATTATAAAGCGAGACTTTATGGAAGGCAACCCCGAATATACCATATTTTTTTTAGTATTTAACACCTAACGCTCAACATACAAATTTTATTTCATAAAATCCATCCAAGGAAAATAAATTTAAGATCATAAGACTTTTTTAAACCCATTTTGGAATCAACATTTCATTTAAATCCGATTTATGAACCATTTCAATGGAATAAGGTAATTTCCAATAAAATGTAATTTTAAGAACATGTCGAACATATGTTATTACATATTCTGACATATAAAATAATATTCAGAAATCAATTATTATACCTTTTTCAAACACTAAAAGGGATTGTAAAACATAATATATCTTTTAAAAAATTGTAAAAGGACTTTAAAAAATACGAAAGTGAATTAAATTTCAATTTTTAAGATACGAAAGAGGATTTTTTTTTTTTAAGAAATTCCAATTTTGTAGAATATTATTTTCCAATTTTTACATTGAGCTTCATATCGTAAAAGATATGGTTATTGTATTGTAATTATATTACCTTATGGCATAAGCAAGTAAAAGCTCTCTTTACAGTAAAAATGTATAATTTTTTTTACATCAAATTAACTCAGTTTTAAGTAATCCATAAACATCATATTGTACTTTCACGGCAAATATTTTTCATTTTTAATTTCAGTGTATATTGAATGTTTACTTAGCCAGTTAACTGTGCCCCCCCTCCTCCATTTTAGAGCGTGCTAATACGTGTGACGAGTTTAAAATAATAAAATCGGCAATTTTATTACTAAAACAATTATTTGATTAACATAAATATATTGTTACGATTTTTGTGTAAAATGGTGTAAATAATTTGTATTTTGATGTGTAATGCCTTTATCTTACTCTAAATTAGATTTAATTTGTGTTAAAATTTTAATACGCCACATAAGCAATGCTATCCCTTACCCTATAATGGGGATTCAATGGGAACTTGGCAAAACCTTGGTGATAGAGCCAAGTTGGCGTCACTTTTGGTGACCTTGGCGACTTTGGGGACCATTTTGTCGACTTGGCGATCCTGTTGACGACCATTTTTGGCAAGTTTGGAACCCTCTGGATTCTTCTAGAAATTTGTAGAGAAATGCACTAATTTCAAGACCTATGACGCAAGCGGGTCTTTCTCGAAATATCCGTGAGGGATATAAATAAAGAGATGTTCGCCAATACTAACTGTTCGCTAGTTTTGACGAGCGATCAGTTAGTATTGCTTTGACTGTTGAAGCGATTAAAAATAACTTCGGCTGTTGAACGAGTGATTGCTTGTGAATAATCTTTTATGTACGTGTATTTTAGGCACCGATATAATTGTGTCTGAGTAGTGTTGAAGGAGTGAAGACCTATGGAGATTTATCCTGTGAATATTGCTGCTGAATCCTGTATTTCAAGGATTGGATCTTCGACAATAAATTCTCATCACTCTTAAAGAACTGTCTTGTTCTTTGCGACTGATTGGCATAAAATCCTCGAACTTCCGATCAAAGTAACAATACATTACATACATATTACTAAAAACACAAGAAAAATTAAATACGTATAAAGGTAAAAATGTAAAAGAAATAACGGTAAAAATCAACTTTTCCACTTTTTCCTTTGTCCCATTTAGGCAAACATCTAAAAGCACATTATCATTTCACATAAATAGATTCGTTAAAATCGAACTTATACGCTGTTTCAGCCGGTACATTTGGAAACGCATGGGTTCATCTTAAACTTTTTATAGGTTTTATTTATTTGTATTACTCCGGCCTGGCCTCAAAATATTCTAAACATCATAATACATGAGAATACGTTTTGTTTTTCGCAAACAATTACATTTTAAATAGCCAATGGTCACTTCTTTTACGCATGACGAGTATACTTGTCATGACACAAAATCCTGCAACTTCCCATGACGAGTATAATCGTCAATCACAGTTAATTGTTAAACTTGTTGAATACGCAACTTAATATAACATTATTTCCTAAGACATTTAAATTTTAGGAAAGTGCATGCTAGAATAAACACAATGATAAATATGAAATAAATTTGAGATAAAGAAAAAAGAGTTTTCATCTATCAAAGTTTTTATCTTATGACAGTAAATCTTTTATTGTTGTTTTAAACGTAAGTTATATTTTAAGAAATTGAAATAATCAATCCATTCAGGAATTCTAAAAGTACATTTAATTTAATTTCCTTCATGATATTTAACTATCTCCAACTTAAAGGTTTTTGAATAGTTTTTATTTTAAGATATGTCATAAATACAGGTTGTTGCAGAATTCGGCTGACACATTCAGAGTGGTGATATCAGGCAGCATAGGGACGACAAATCCCCATAGAACATGGGGTCGCAAATCACGTTTAGTCGGAGTAATTGGCAAAAATGATTATGAATGGTGTGATGTCGAGTGGAATAAAAACGAGAATAAGGGTAAGAAATATAATTATTGTACGAAAAGCATGTTTATAATACGAATTATGCTTCACATCTCAAAGTCAGGAATGCAGTGTGGCGGTGTGATATCTGTATAAAACCAGTACTAGTCCTCACGCGAAGACTACCGTTTTGGTGTGATCGCTTAAGTACTTGTTTTCGGAACAAAAGATGCTCTGGTCGAATCTTCCTCCTTTATTGGTGACCCTGGCCTTAAAAAGGAACCAACAGCCTTCGCGCGCAGCAGTCGGGGCGCCATCTATCCACCGCAAAAGGCACCAAGCCATCAGACAAATGACGCAACCCACACAAGATGTCCCGCAAGAATGACGTAACCCACAAAGTGACGCAAATGCTCACATACTCGCCACAAATATGGTATCGTTCGTTCGCCTATTCACAGAATCACTGGCATAGGGGTAGTGGGGTGGGGTGATATTTATAAAAAACCAGTACTAGTCATCCCGCGAAGGCGATCATTTTGGCGTGACCGCTAAAGTACTCTTTTTTGGTACAGAAGGTGCTCAGATCGAATGTTCCTTCTTCAGCAGTGACAAGCAATTGTCCCAGAAATTGTTAGAAGTTCCGAAAGCAGAGATTGCAACACAGCCAACACCGACTTACGAAGGATTGTCGGACGCGTTTAAGCATTATGGCCTGTTTTCGATGTCAGTTGAAGCAACGAAAATCCATTCCGTGAGATCTTCTACTTCAGGCAGCGGCGTCTCATACACAAGGGATTTCAGGTAGCCCGAGAAAAAGAAATTGAAGGGATTGACATCTGGGTGAGCATTGAGGCCAAGCAATAAATCTTCGCGTCCAACCCACTCCCGGGATATGTAGCAGGGAAGAAGTTACACACCGCAATGAAAAATGTGCTGATGCACCATCATTCATGACCCACATTCCCTCTTCCCTCTCTTCCCTTTTTGTCCCTATTTCTTAAATAGCCTCCCCACCCTCTCTTGTGAGGGTTTCTGCATCTGTTGCCGCGTGAGTCTTCACAACATATATAATAGAAAGAAAAGTGTTTGGGATCTTCTGTCTCCTTATCTAACATTATTCCCATCCCTGTTTGAGCAATCCGTTTTGGGAGTGGTTTCCCCTCGTACCTGTGTCTTTTCCAGGATCTTTCCGTTTCATTAGAAGATAGCTCCTGTGTGTGTTCGTGTTTGGGTGGCTTATTTTTTGTATTTGCATTGTAATTGTAAAGTGCTTTTGCTGTATTCTTCCCTGGATCTCCAGAATTTTGGGGGAGGCTCCCTCATTCGGGACCTTTTGGTATTTGTTTTTTGTTTAGTTTGCAAAAAAAAAAATAACTTCTCGAAGGGTCGGAGGCAACTCTTTGCCCTTTGGGCGAGCTCGATTCTCCGGAGTAAGCAAATAAATAAAGTAAGTAAGAACCCCACGCTCTGATGTGCAGTGGGTAGTACTCCCTGCAGGAAGTCGGGAAGGACATACTGAAGGAAAACAAGGTATTTTACTTATTGAGGTTTTCGGGCAGCATGTATGGCTATGACCCTCGTCTGACTCGTCATCCTCCCGACGGCTACTAGTACCGTGTTTTCTTCCACAAACGGGGTTTGCAACCCCATTTCTATGTTGATTTATCGTCCCCATGCTGCCTACTATTACCCCACCGAATTTGTCAGTCAAATTCGGAAACATGTCGGGTTTAAAGAAAAATTTTCAGTTCACAGAGATTTTGGTTTTAATATAATTTTTTAAAAAAGCATCTTAGGAACGATACAAGAATGAGTAATTTTTTTTTAAAACGGAAAATTTGATTAAAAGATTTTGAATGTAAAATGTGAGTATACATATTTTCTAGCTGATCATATTAAAAAAATTATTTTAATTATTTATTTCAATTAAGGTATCGGAGTGCTTTTCAATACCCTCTTTTTTTAAAAAAAGGGATTTTAAAGGAATTTTGTAGTTTTTAAATTTATTTAGTACATTTTAAGCAAAATTGCTAAAATTAAGAAGAGAAAAATAAATATTATTACTAAAATGGGAAAAATTCTAAATTTACAAAAAAATTGCATCAATGGAGCCCAATCTGTACAAAATATCTATGAATAAATTCTCAACTTTTCGATTTTGATGTATTGCTTTACTATTTATTTTTTATATGGTCTTCAGGATAAGAGGTATCTTAATTTTTTACAAAACTAGAGCCCTTCATCTCAGTTATTATATGAAACTGCTTAAAAAAACAGTGATTATATTCCCATAAAAGTCTGTAAATTTTTTAATTAAACAGTGATTGATAAATCTGAAGGTTAAAACACTTCAACTATTGCACAACATACACGCAAAATTTCAGTTAATTATTTTCAAAACTTTTTGAGCAATCGCTGACTCGTTTGAGCCTTTTGAAAGAAAAAACATTTCAAAAACATTTTTAAAGTTTTTTTTTTTTGGGGATTTTTTTTAAGTAAAAACGTAGTTTTTTTTCTTGAAGGAAAATAAAAAAATTATAATTTTAAAATAATATAACCTTAAAAATAAAAATTTTTAAAAATTGTAATTTTAAAAATCCATTTTAAAATTGGGTATATTTAATATTTTTAATTTTTCCTTAAAAAGGAAAAACCCCTTTTTTCCCTTAAAAAATTGGGATTATTTTGTTTTTAAAAAAATTCCCCAATATTAAAATTTTTGCTTACATTTTAAATATTTTTTCTCGAAATTTTTTTTCCGAGAAATTAAAAAAGGAAAAAACAATTTTTTTCCAAAAAAAAAATTTTATTAATTTTACCAAATTTTTACTTTTATTTTTTTAGAAGGTTTAAAATATTAAAAAATTAAGAAAGAAATTTAAAAAAAAAATAATTAAACTTAAGGGAATTTTGTTCATTTAAAGCCCAGTGCGAAAATTTCCAAACCCTATAAAATAACCCTAACGTTTTCTCATTTTTCCCCAAAAAATTTAACCAAAAAAAAAAATCATACATCCACTTTTCCGTTATTAAAAATTTTTTAATAGTCAGGTTTAAAAATTTTAGGCGAAAAATAAAAATAAAAAATAGACAATTTTTCCCCATCCGAAGGAAGGGGAAAAAAGCCATTTAAATTACGGCGCTGACGACAAAAAAACGCATACTGAAAAGGCTTAGCTTTTTACCTTTTCCGAAGTATTGTTATTTTTTCTACTCGTTGCGCGCAAAGGGCCCCCATGTTGATTTTATGTGATTGAAGCAAATAAAGAAGTTTTTAAAGAGATGATCCTTCCTCATTTTACCAGCAGGCTGTCATATATATATATATATTTTTTTTTCAAGTTAAAAAAATATATAGAAACCTATTGTACAATTTATTAAAAAAATTTTCAAATCGTAAAGATTCAAAAACATAGATCGATTTGAAAATTAATATTCGAGGAAAAAGAAGGTTAAGACCTCATTTCTGAAATTTTCTTGAATGAGTGTCATTACCTGTATCACAATACCCTTCAGGCGGCCTTGGGGTTTTTAGAAGGGTCCCTGCTTAGATAAAGTTTTTTTTACCTTCCCTTCTCCCCCCTCTTCTGCTCATTTTCGGGATGGGGGGTATTTCCCTGGGACAGTTTTTAAAATCAAGACCTGGTGTGTGACATTATGCGGAAATATCAAAAGGACTTGGTGTAGGCTTTCCTGTACCAAGGGGATTTGAAACAACAACCTCCTTATCAGTCACTTTGAGAACCTATGATATAGAACAGGGGTCTTCAAACTTTTTCGACTCATAGAGCTATAAAGTGTTTTGTGGAACCTTTTTCCACATGCACTTAGAAGAATATATCTCAAAATAATTTTTTGGATATTAACTGTTAATACCCATTATTTGTTTTTTTGTTATTAAAAACTTTATATAATTTAGTCATTCATTATATTTATTTGTGATCCAATTATTACCTACGAATCCATTATATTTAGTAACTGGAAAAGCTAACATTTTTCTTTCCAAATTTTTCAGCTTTAAACATCCAGCAATTTCATTTTTAACATATTTTTTTTCCCCGGGCTTTAAATGCACACAAATTGTCTTCCGAAGGGCGATCTTTTCTGTGCACTGTTATCAATAAAATTATTCAGAAGGCTTTGAAATTCAATAAAGGGACCTTGACAGAGTGTTTGCGAAGGATTTACTTATTTCAGAGGATTTTCTCTTATTTATACCTTTTCCTCCTCCCCCTAATACATCACATACGCGTGCCCATGTGAAAATGGTAGCATTAGGGAGCTAATCACGTAACTTTTAATCGGCAGTTAAGGGATTAATTATAAACCGTATAAATTATCAAGATGAGTGTTAGTTTTTTGTATATAATTTTATGTATGACAAACCCATGAGGTTATTGGTAATTATTAATGTTGTTCTTACTTAGTATTGTTAAATTAAATACATTGTGCAGTACGAAACATTTATTAGTTTATTTTATCAGGGTAAATATGTATTTTATTTTCTATTATGTCAGAATGTATTTTGTTTGACTACTTTCAGTAAATTAATGTTTTTCTAATAATCTGTTGTTTTCGACTTTCAATATGCTCACCCCTTGGAAGGCGTGCCCCATAGTTTGAGAAACGCTGTATTAAAGTATTATAAAATAACATTTTTAGTCTTAATATGACTGGTATGAACTGTAGATATTTGTATTAGTACAAACTTCATACGGATCATAAATTCATTTTTCATACACATTTATAATTTTCTCGTCATTTTTTGTCTCTCATAGAACCCCTGAGAAGGCCTCTTGGAACACAGTTTGAAGACCACAGATGTAGAATAAACGATCAGGCGTTGCAACATTTAGAAATTTCCCCACCAAGCCGATATTCGAAATAAAAGATATAAAAACATATATATCTCAAGTAGAAAATAAAAAGAAACTCCCCCGAAAGTGGAATAAAATACCAAGAACATTTTTATTCTTTTGTCGAACAAAAAATATATCCCCAAAAGAAAGTGTTGCGAAAACAACGAACTTACTTTTCTACCTCAGCGCAACCCAGCAATTTTTAAAATGAAAATTTCTCTGAAATATTATAAGACTTTTTGTTCAGTGGCAACTAAAAAGGGCTGACTAAAATATATCGCATTGTTTTTGCTCATTTATTTATTTTCTTGCGGATCTTACACCTTCAGATTTCTTAGAAACGATGAAATGCTACAATGTAATATTTCAAGGTAGCCTCTGCAAAAATATTCTCGTATTTCAATCTTTCTCCAACGAAAACAAAACGCATGAAACGCTGCGGGGGAGGGAAAAAGAAATTACAAATATCCCTGTGTTCCCATGGGGATTTTTCATAAATTTCACTCTTATTTCCCCCACACAGCACTACTATTACATTCGAAAACGTAAATACATTTTCGAGATTCGCGTTGAAATGTTTGCGAAACGCACAGAGAATTTGAATTATGTTTTGCTTACACACGCTCACGAGAAAGTTGGGGTTGTTGTTTTCAGAAAAATGTATTTCTTCCTTCTGGTTTAAATTTGTTTATGTATCTGTGTCGTTGATTTCCCTATTCATTTCCTTTTATGGACAACAGAAGAACAAGAAAATGAAAACTTTAATAAGAATTTTAAATGTATTATATTTTCCTGTTCCTTTGTACTTTGCGAATATAAAGATACCAATCCAACACATACATTCTTTTGATCTTTAAATACATTCTGTTTTGCTTTGTATTGAAAAGCAGACCTATATTTTAAAAGCATCTTGTACATTTTTGATACTTCTTTCAAAGTTCAAATTTATGAAAAAATAAGCTACGGTAAAACCCTGTTTTTGTGCGATAATTTCTTATGCGATTTTTTTTGTACAGTATTTTTGGGCGGTATAAGAATTTCAAAGGCATTGGCGTCACTGAAATGCTTTTAATCAACGTACATGTCGCAGGTAAATGGAGAAATTAGGAATTTCTTCAATTGCCTAAGGGAGATGATCACTTGACGGTAGATGTTAAAATAACGTCTCTTCAAGGTCATTTCCTGGATGAAAGTAAATGATTTTATCAAATCCCTGAACTGTTTCACTGAAATGATGAAGTGAACTAGTCAGGATTTACATTCGCAAATTGCTATACAGGGGGGAGACACTTGGGAGGTCGATTCCTTGTGCTTCCTAACCATACAGGTAGTAATACCGATCCCATAAATATCAACCCCATATCTTTAAAAAAATGACACCATAAGATTAATGTAGGGATTGATATTTTAGTGCGTAAGCAATCGAGAGGAAAAATGTTATACGTGAAAGAAATACCAGTCTAATTTTCTAATTAATTGTTAATTAGTTTCGAATAAATAATTTGTATTTTATTGACTTATTTTTGTATTACTTCCTTCAACGTTTAATAATGCACCCTATTTGTTAAATAAACACTTTTATACTCTTGACGATATTATTTCATCGTTTCACTGAAACATCTCAGGGATTCGTTCAAATCCCTTACTTTTATCAGGGAAATCACCTTGAGGAGACATTATTTTAACATATACCGTCAAGTGATCATCTCCCTTAGGGATTTGATGAGATTTCTAATTCCATCATTTTCCTGCGACATACATATATACAGTTCGAAACACTCTATTCATTACTTATAAACAGTCTCACGAATATGCATATTGCTTTTTCTCAACTTACTAGCAGCACGCACTTGATTGAAGACGAAACTTTCAATGACAGTGACATTATCAATAATTTGATAGATTATGAAGATGGACAGCAACCAGATTTTTTGAGAGTGGATAAAATATATGCAGGTGTACAGCTTTCCAACAAATCCGAAATGCATTTCCTTAAAATAGATGCCAATTCCAAAAGGAGTTAGAAATTCCAAAAAGAGCTTCGATCAGACATATCTAGCTATCGTGATGTTCACAAGCAACTGACCAACCGACCGTCGTTCAAAACTTATCACTTACTTTTTATGGTGACAAAAAATAAATCAACTAAAATTGTATCTGAAAGTAACGGAAGCGATTTTGAACAAATTAATCACAGAAAGATGAGTGCTTTGGATTTCAATGAGTAGCAGAGAATTATGTGTGTGCATTTTGAAAACTTCTCCATGTATATAGAGAAGTTAAGTGTTTTTGAATGTTTCCATGGGTAATTTAATTATTTATTTTGTTTGAAAGTATTTTCTCTTACATTTTGCATAGATAATTGAGGTATTTTCAAAGTGCGACTCTTTTTATGTGTGATCCTTCTCCTATGGGATTGCAATGTTGGACTAAAAGTTCAATACCGGTATTCGATACTTTTTAGGTCTTAATACCGGTAGTAGAAATTTTAAAAAAAAGAAAACACAGGTTTTTCTTTTCTTTTATTTTCCATTTTATTAGAAAGTTTAAATATCACATAAATAATGTGTAACATATAAATTATAACAATATATAAAGAATAAAAAAAAAGTAAAGGAACATCTTATTTACGAGGGCTATTCAGAAAGTAAGGAACGTTTTGGAATTAAAAAGAAACTAAAACTAAAAGTACTAAAAGTAAAGTACAAGAAAAAAAATTTATTATATACACCAGAAAGAGCGACTAAAATTCTACTTTTCAACATATTCACCAAACAAATTGAGGCACTTATCATAGTGGTGGACAAGCTTTGAAATTCCTTCGTCATAGAATTCTGCCGCCTGCTATCTCAGCCACTCAGTGGCGCGCACCCGCAGCTCCTTGTCGTCGTCAAAGCGCTGTGTGGCTAGCCAGTTCTTCATTCTTGGAAACAAATGAAAATCACTAGGTGCAAGATCGGGACTATAGGGTGGATGAGGGAAAACCTCCCATTTGGATGAATTAAGGAGTGCTTGAGTGCAGTTTGCCGTGTGAGGGTCGGACATTGTCGTGCAAAGACAAAATTTTGGACGTCAACTTTCCTTGGCGCTTGTTTGAACTGCTCTCCTAAAGGTTGCGCAAAAATTGACAGTACCGCTCAGAGTTTATTGTGGCACCACGTTCGAGAAAACCAATCAGAAGCATGCCTTGCCTATCCCAAAACACAGTCGCCATAATCTTCTTTGCTGACAAGGTTTGCAAACATTTTCTTGGTCTTTTGGGGAAACTTTTGCGACCCCACTGCATGGACTGTAATTTTGTCTCGCAATTCACGTGTGTCACCCACGTCTCGTCACCAGTTACGATTCAATCTTAGAATTAATCACTATGCCTATCGTAGGCCTCCAGAAATGACAAAGCTGCCCCCATTCGCTGACCTTTATGGTGGTCTGTATATAAGCAATTTCGGCACCTATCTTGCACAAAATTTGCGGTAGCCTAGCTTTTGTGTGACAGTTTCAAACAACAAAGTCAGTGAAATTTGTGGAAAACTAAGCGAAAGCTCCGTTATTGTGAAACGGTGGTTTTCTCGAATCTTTTCGTCAACTGTAGCGACCAGTTCATCGGTCACAATGCTTGGGCGTCCGCTCTTCTCTTCATCGTGAACGTTAGTTCGGCCATTTTTAAACTGAATACACCATTTTCGGATTGAACTTTCATTCATTGCATTTTTCCGTACACTTCACACACTTGCCGATCCATAGGTTTTAGGTATTTTTCCAGCAGAAACCGTATCACAGACCGCATCTCACAACTGGCGGGATTTTCAATTGCAGCGCACATTTTAAATTCGAATATCGAAAAAACGGGCAGCGTTAAAACGTTCCCGCTGCTCCAGGCTGGGCGCCGATTGAGATGCCGAGCACTCAGACGCCAAAATATATGTGATCGATGGGCACCTAGCGACGTCAGACGGAAACGTTCCTTACTTTCTGAATAGCCTTCGTATTTAAATCACAAAAAAGTGTAAATATCAGTATTTAGTCTATGGTTTTCATCATATAAATAATCAAACCAAACTGAAGTATTATCAACTTATTTTTTTTATGTTCTTTAAAGTTATTCTCTTATTCACACACATTATTATGGGTTATTATTTGTGAGTATACATATAATAAATCTGAAAATATTTTGAACCGAATACAATGTAAATAACAAACTCCCAGATTTAAGAAATATCAAAATATTATGCACTTTCTTCACATTTACAACCTTGTTTTCATAGATGTCAGACTACGAATCCTGCGCGTGTGCAGTATCGCTCTGAGCTGTAATAAGATAGTTTGGGCATGCTTCCTTTGATGATTCACATATTTTATCACTTCTCTTGATTATACGATGCAATTTTTATTCATAGTCTAATTAATTTCTCCCGTTAGGGAGACATAAAAACAAAAGCGCATACTATGTTGGCGATGCCTGAACATATAGTGGAGACAATTTAAAAAATTTCTAACTTATGAATACTGTGTGACGTCTTTGATTGGGGTGAACCTCGCCCTCCATTCATTCTAAGTTTTATGGCTCCGAACAGGTGTGAGTGACAAGTGCATGCGGAGTGACAGGTGCACGTGGCCGTGAGGTCATTGTTTATTGTCTGACCTCGGGCAAACGCCGAACACCCAATATAGGAGATTATAATGGTCAAAGCGAGCCGGGAACCCATTGACAATAGGCGAAGCCGGTCTGCTGAAAAGAACAATTTCGCCATGGCAAGTGTCGAGAGAATGAGTTCATGGAACCAATTTGGGTCAATGCATAAAACCCAGGTGGTGTGATGAATAAGGGTGTTCAGAAGTTAGATAAGAATTATGGCGCCCTTAGTTTCCAGACAGACCAGGAATGTGTTTCTGTTTGCCGCACAAATAGTACACGAATGCGGCCCGGGGACGAGGGCAGACTTTTGGCCTGCCAATGAGAAGAGACGAGGGGCGTGTTGTGGACCCGCCCCTGGTGTTTAAAAGGGTTTTAGGGAACTTGAGGAGAGCCCTGGATGGAGAAAACTGGAGAGGAGCCCTGAAAGAAAAGGGGTTGGAGAGGAACGCCGGTGGCGTTGAGAGATGAGCAAGTGGCTTTCGGGGAAACGGATTGAACTCCCGTAAAATAGACTGACTGCACCGGCTTGGCATATTTATTGGGACTTTATTACTTCATATTTAGTAACTTATGAAGCAAATAAATACTGCTTTAATTTTAAAATGAGGCTGTGACAAATTTTCTTTGTTTGATATCTACTCACGACGTTACAACTGGTATTACAAAATTGTACAAATGGCTCAAATTACCGGTATTCGGTATCCTGGAATATAGGTATTACAATCCCTACTCTCCACCGTATAAAAAGAAATTATGTAGTTTGTCAGCCAAAGTTGTATGTTATATGTAAGTATTTATGGAATTTTCGCATTTTTTCGATTTTATTTTATGCTGTCCCTATCTACCGCACAAAAGCAGGGTTTTACCGTAAATTATTAATAATAAAGAGTAATCTTAGAATACGGTATAAAACCATAAAAGCGACACTATGACGTTGAATACAGTAAAATCTCGAAGTTGGAATAGGTAGAACTGAGTGAGATAACCTCTCAAGTCTAATTCACGTAAGTCAAGGTATAATTTAGTATATAAATACACTAGCCATTACCCGCCCACTTCACTAGGTATTTCATTATGTTATACGGATATATAGGTTTGCCTGTTAGAATATATTGACAAAGATTTTTATAACTCGCACCACTTGATTTGAAAAAGAAAAGGAATTTCCAACATTGAAGTAGAATTATCTTTAACGCTCCCTTAACCACTCCCCCAAAAAACCGTACAACCGATTAGTAGTAAATCTCTACTCAACAAAATAAACATGCATGTCAAATTTAAAATACAATCTAGTAGTTTAAAAATGGAATTTTTTTAATTAATATAAATCCCGTAACCCCCTTTGAGAGTTAGTTGAATTCACTATGCCCCGTTCTTAACAGACTTCAATTCAACAGAAACAACAACAAAAGCATACTTACTACATTTTATTGCTGTTGATGTAGTATTTGGAAAACAGGATTTTTAAAATATATATATACGCCCCAGTAACTCCTAGCTCCCACATAGAAGTCCATTTCCGCAAAATCTGTCAATTGTGGATCTCTATTCATCAAAAGTGACACGCTTACCCAAATATCATGTAAATTTAACAGTTAAAAAACAGCAATTTCATTTTATACATAACGCCTAGCCTTAAACCTTCGCAATACTCCTTGCGGATCAATTTTCGCAAAATCCCTTTTGTAGCGAATCTCTGATCCTTGAAAGGAACTTGCCTACCAAATTTCAAATCTGTAAGTCTAATAGTTCAAAAGGGGATATCTATATCTCGTCTTAAAATTTCCACTACGAAAAATGAAGATCATTAAAATAAAATAAATGCAACTACGATTGAAGAAAAAATTCAATGGTTCTTTAAGTATGCACATACAAAGGATTAAAAATAAGTTTTAATGATAAAGATATTGAACAATCAGCTTAAATCAGGGGTATTCAACCTTTTTTATGCCGGGCCGCATAAATATGTCAGCTATTTCACGCGGGCCGCATACATATGCTAGCTATTTCACGCGGGCCGTATACTATGTTAGTTATTTCACGTGACCCGCAATGTGAGTATAAATGAGGGAAGGGGGAGAAATGCTTTAAGACAAGGATAACATCGGAAATTTAAGATGTAGAAAATTGATCAAAATATTATAACTCCTGTTTTGCTTTTTTTAATTATTATTGTTGTTTACATTTTTAATTTTGTCACTAACACTAAATTAGAAGCATTCAAAAACACTCTTTCATAATTCCTGCATCAGTAAAAGGTTTCATATGATTAATAATAATATAACAAACTTCATAGGAGGTCTTTGTGACCGCTGTGATATCACCACTGACAAAACACTTTGTTGCTGTTGTAAAGATTATTGAGAAGAAAGCCTATTTATAACCTCTAGAAAGCGATCTTCGAGGAAAAGTGTCATTAAATGTGTGATTCCTGTCTATCGGTATTTTTTAAATACAGCACTTTCGTGACAAATCAAACAATTACTAATCCTCGTTTGTTTTTTGCTGCAAAATAGTCAACCTCCCAATTATCTTCAAATGCTATATCTTCGAATATTTTTCGCTTGCGAGATATGAAAGATAGTTAAAAATTAGTTCCTCCCATAAAATTGTCGCTACTCCACTGTTGTCTGTTATCACTAACCGTAACCGTTCCAAACAGAAAAAGAATATCAATTCGTACCCGTACGACAACGGCAGCAAAAAGTCAAGCTGATGTATTTGATTTCTTGACAAAGAATTTCTCATCAAATTTTTAATACGATTTTCTTAAATAAGTGCATTTCTCAGAGTAATGGGCCGTGATCAGGCCACTTAAACAGGCTCGGTGGGCCGTAGGTTGAGTATCGCTGGCTTAAATGCTATCAATTAAAAATGAGACTTGAATGCTCTTGGTGATCTTTCTTCTAAGTCTGATAAATACAAAAAATTTCAGAAGAACCTCCAGCAGAAGTTTTATTTCATTTACAATAAGTCCATAAATATAGGAAGAAATAGATTGTGCAGGGATTTTTTTAATGTTTTTAATAATCGCACAATAAGCGCACGAGTAACAAGCCTACCTCATGTATATGACGTAAAATATACAACATGCGTGACACGTGACACGATTTTAGAGATTTACTAAGAAATAAAGAGATAATTTATATTTAGTTCAGGGCATGGGGATATACTTCTTTACTGATAAACTATTGAAATATTTATACATTTGTTGTTCCTTATCACAGATGGAATTGCTTAGATACATCATCTCCATGAAACCAAAAATCCCAAAATGAAACATGATTCCCTGAAATTTCGTTAAGGTATCCGACTACGTTCGGAACCGTGATTTGAAAAAAGCGCCTAAATGGATAATTTTCATGATATTTAGTGTCACTTAGATTAAAATACATGTATAAAGTTGTTTTAAGGACATTTTAACAAAAAAAAATATTTAAATACAATATTTTGGCAAAAAAATTAACTTAGAATAACCTCTACTCAAAATATTCTCCTTTTGTTGAAAATGCTTCTATTATAATAATATTTTGCTTATATATAGTTTAGACCACTTTACAGAGGCTCAACTACGATTTTTGAAAAATTCACATTATTTTTAGTTACCACCAATTGAAATAATTATCGGCGTTTTTTTCCTAAAATTGCTTCCCTCTGTTGTCGTAAAACAGGGATAAACCCACTTCTAAGTTATATATTTCAAAAATTCTAGTTGATCCTCTGTACAGAGGTCTGAGCTATATACAGGCAAAATATTTCTATAATAGAAAAATTTTTCGCAAAAGGAGAATATTTTGAAAATGGTTCATTCTATGTTCATATTTTTTGTCAAAATATTGTACTTAAATATTTTTTATTGCAATAATATTTTTAAAACAATTTTATATTCATTTTCTAATCTAAGTGACACTAAATATCATAAATATTATCCATTTATACGCATTTGCAAAATCACTTTTCCGAACGTAGTCGGATACCTTAACAGTAAAATCCAAGTAACTAAGAAAATGATCTAGGTGGGCCTGATCAGTAAAGTAAGAGACTTGAAGTGGCCACTAAAAAAGAGTAATAGAGCTGTCTGCTAATTCCGAAGAATATTGAACTGGTTACATCAACTAAGCCTTTTTCCAAAGGCTGAACACGCAGTACTCCCCAAAGTGCGTTTAACTCCATACTTTTAATGGAGGAGAGTTCAGTAAAAGTTACATAAGCGTTACCCTGCAAGGTGTTAGTAGTGGGAGATGTGGATAAACTATCGGCTATCGCGTTACCATTCAATCCAATATAGGAAGGGAACCATTGAAAATATATAGAAGAAAGCCGAACCACAAGATCCAGGATATTCAGTGACGTGTTATCCCCAACAGTCGTCCGATGGGAAAAGTGCTGTATAGAAGAACTACTGTCCATTAGTATCCAAATGTCGATGAATTGTAATCCCTTATAGATTGCTATATGTTCCGACCTAAAAATAGAACAGCAGTTTTTATTTCTAATCATTATTTCGAATGTGTCATCAGGTGTCTCAATATGCACGTCACTTCCAGAAATAGACTCAAGTGTAGTATAGGGGGCCACTTTGGATTGGGTGATTTTTCTTCAGATTTGGCGAATTTTATCTAAATGTCATGGTGAGATATCGAATTCATTCTAAAACAAATAATTCCGAAAAAAGAACCTTGGCGACCATTTTTAGTCGCCAAAAATGACTGCCTCAAGTCCCCCTATACTACACTTTAACCCCAGAAGTACCATCAGAAACCCCTCCAAAGACCTGCTAGCTACATGAAAGTAATAAGAGGGTGGCCCTGGACAGAACAGGCGATGTATGTTGGGAGTATATATTCCTGGTAGGTCACCCTAGGTGTGAAGGCCCTTCCATTATGTCCACCTAAAATTAGCAAGCATTTGGGGCTAAGTCAATCTTCTCCCTTTGTGCCTTAGGTCCTTGGATCAATTGAATCTCAATCATTTCCCATTACTATGAAACATTTTATTTTTATTTATCCAACGCCCATGCTCGGCTGCTTGACCATTTGACACCGAGCCTCCCAGTACCGATTAACGAATGTTGTCAGTTGGGTATTCATCGATTCCAGTGCTTTTAACCGGTGATCGCCATTAATCCTGGCATGGCCGCAGAACGGGGAAGCCTCTTCAGCAGCAATCTAAGAAAGTGGAGGTATACTCCCAAGGAGTCAAGTCCGGTGGTTAGACGAAATGGGGCAATGGCCTCGGCTCTCTTCAGGTGCCTTGGGATAGGACCCACAGTGGCCAGGGTTTCCCATGGCTTTCCATGGTTCTTGGGGTTTTGTATAATGGCAGTTTATTTGTCAATCTATGTGATTACAATGCGCTTTGCTTTTCGGAGGGTCAAGAGGAATTCCGGTTGAGGCGACTTGCCTCAGTGCTTGGCTTTTTGGTCGGATCTCTCATTACCGACGATCCCAAAATTACTTGGGGCCTCCTTTAAAGCCGATGCCCAGCCGTATGAAATAAGCTCCGCAATTTCAGTTCGGCACTGAATTGTGTTTAGACAGACAGTTGGTGTGTTACTGCTTAAGGTTGAAATTGTGCCACTTATGAGTCGATGAGAAAGACAACTTTTGCAAAAGCTAGGCTAGCAACGAGTAATTATCTAATGCTTCACAGACACGCGAGATCTCAACATCGTAATTGTTGGCGTTTTTTCCTCACAGCAGAACCATCCGCTCCGGCTCTGATTGTTTCTGATAGGTTTGAACAGTCAAAAGAGATACAAAGACTATGAAACATACTATTTACGATAAAAAGAAAATGTATGATCTCCTTTTTGATGGGAGAGAGTTTAGTAAATGAGTTGCGGAGTGATAAACTCTAAAATATCATCCATGAAGGAATCAAAATTTCGTTTAAAGAAAATTTATAAGCCGTTTTGCTCTAGAGCACACAAACCTACTTTAAATGAAATGTTATTTTTCAGAGATAATTTTCTATTAAGAATTTGGAAACGTTTCATTGAATAGAATGAAAATTTAAACATATTTTGAAATATCATCACAAAATAATAATACTACCCAAAAATTCTTTTATAAAAAAAGTCATTTTAAAGTAAATATTACATTTCAGAATATCATGCATAGATAACAAATATTTGTTTTAAATTTCTACCTCTTATTTTACATTTTAATATTTAAAATGATCTGCCAATTTATCTGCTTTAAACAACCAACCGAAGTCAGTATAAGCGAAAATTTATTAGGTAATAATTCATTTTTAAATCATGGCCTACACTAAAAAGCATTATTGCTTTTAAATCAAAATATGCAGTTCTATGTCATTTTCATTCTAAAATTTGGATACCGATCAAAATTATTAAATATTTTTAAGCTACAATTTTTCATTTTGACATTTAGAGCTTCGATGAAATATTTTTCCTCTAACAAAACCATTGTTTTCAATAAATCATTGAATGAAAAATCCTTACCTGTCCATCATAATTTTATGCTGTTTAAATAAACGAGAAAAAGAGGATATAACATAAAATATGCACTTTTCAAACTTGGATAGATTTAATTATATATCTGAAGATAACAAAATATAAATTTACTGAACGCAGTATATGAACACTAGGTTGCAACACTTCAGCAACAATGTAAATTTTAAGCAGATAGCTATGAAATTATAGAAAAGAAAGAGGTTATTGGCGATCGATACAATGAACACGAAATTCGGTAGAAAGGTGATTTATATGCAAATGTCAGGAAAAAAACACCATAAATGACGTGAGTGTAAGGAAAACGGGTTTGATTGGAGCACGCAGCTCAGGACTACAATAAAAGACAAAGCGAATTCGCAGCTAAAGACATTCGCTGCAAGTGCAAATGAGTTCTTTCGGGAAATATAGATAAAGGAAATCACCTGGATGATATCACATATGGAAGAATAATCAGAAAGCTGAAGGAAGAGCGTAGTTGAAACAGTGTTGCTGAAGAGTTCGGAATCAACAAAAGTGTCGTCTCGTGCTCTTAGAAAGCCTTTCAAACCATAGCTACAGCTGTTGGTGGTAACCTCACTAGGAAAACCGCTGCAATAAATGTCCGAAATATCATCCTAAAGGTGAAAAGAGCCCGATGCCAGTCAGCAAGTGCCATTGTTCAGCAAATGTGTAAAGCAACAGGGTGACAAGTGTCACGGCTTATTGTGGACAGACGTCTTCACAAAGGTGTCCTATTCGCCCTCCGTCCTACAAGCTGCATTCCTTCGAAAGTTCACCATTAGTGGTACCATTCAGAGTGTTGTAAAGAGCACAAAAGCTGGACATCTCATCCATGGATGAGAGACGTTGTGAAATTGCCCCCTGAGTTGCCCTCCTCTTTGAGTATTAGCGTAAGCTAGATGTTTAGGATTAACGAAAGAACTAGAAGATTTCATTGATCTTTATTTATCTTTTTTAAGACTTTCGTACTTAAGGTTTTAACAGATTAGATAATAATAATATACGTGCAAGAATCTACGATGACAAAACACACAATATAAATAATACCGAAATAACGTTTTACTCAGACCACTATCAATAACTAAGTCGCCTAAGCTCAATTCCAATAATATCTCAGGTCCTAATACTAAATAGTCAATCCTACCTTAATTCGATCGCCGATCCGATCTTACGGAAGTTGTTTATTTACTCGAGAGCAATGATATGCACCTTGATCTAGTGGTTCTATCTTCGGGATAACTTCTGTTGGCTGTCACTTCACAATTGAATCACGCACTCTCTTAACATTCCCCAAATTGCCACCTCGTTTACTCTAACTTCTGATGTTTAAAAACTTTCTAATTTGCATCTTTTATTCGCGTTTCACCTCTTGGGTTTTGGTTGGAAAAGAGTTGCCATTAAATCTGGCCCCAAAGGACATGTTAATGAAAAGATGCGTGAGCCCGTCACAACGTTTCAGTGACACAAGCGCTTCTCAACACCAGTTGATTTGGAGAAAGGTCAGGACACAGTTTCAACCCAGTAACATCACAGAAAGAGACCGTTGCAATGGTCTTGGAGTTGTCAGTGTAGGCATTATGCTTAAAGGGTGGACGGAACTTCACATCTTCGACAGAGATTATGTAACCGGAGATCACTTTTATAAGGAGGTGATCCTTTCCCATGAGAGTCTGTTCTGAGGTGCTATTGGACCAGGTTTCATTTTTATGGATGAAAAGGCACGACCACACCGGATTACTGATGTTCAGCAGCTTCTGGACAGTGACGATATCACATGAATGGATTGGGCAGTAGGAACACCCAACAACCGAAACAGATGCTTATTGAGGAATGAACCATCTTACCTAAGGAACTTTTGGCCAATCTGGTGATGAGTATGAAGAGATGGTGCGAATCAACCATTGTAGTAAGGAGAGAGCACATCCTTAACATCCCACTCTACGATGCATCTGCTTGTTGTATTCCTGTTGGACAGACAACCATGTGTAACGATACTATGAGTTCAATAGAGCCTTTTTATTATTCCATACTAATTTCTGCATTGTATTCATTTCAGGGCAACTATGCTTTCGTCATCGTTTAAGCCAGTGTTTCTCAAACTTTCAACATTTGCAACCCAACTTTCTATCATAATTTTCTTCGCGCCCCCTCCATAAAACAACAATGCATTAATTGCAGTATTTTACTTCGACGCTAAAGCTACAACACGACTTTAATTATAAACTGTACAAATTATCAAGACAAGTATTAAGTTTTACATAATTTTGCAAAGGACAAGTCCATATAGAAGACACCAATAATTATTAAACTTGTTCTTAACTAGGTATTGATAAATTAATTATAATATACATTGAGTAGTACTCATGCATTTATAAGTATATTATACCATTGTAAATGTGTATTTTATTTTTTATTATAACATAATATATTTTGTTTTGTTTCCTTTCAGTAAATGAATATTTATTTTAAATAATATTTTAATTTCGACTTCTCGATATGCTCACCCCAGGGCTCGCGTCCCACAGTTTGAGAAACGCTAGTTTAAGTAGAAATTGTTGTCTCCTATTTCTGAATTTCATGTTTCTCAGATAATTTCTGCTGGAGTCATTTTTAAAAAAAAAGAACCTGTTGCTTAAGTTTTACGCGCTAATATACATTAAATTTCCAATTATATGCATGAAGTTCGAGTTTAAAAAATTTATTATATATTTGATCGTCTCAAGACTCTCAATAAAAACAACTGCGAAAAACTGTAAAGTTATAAAAAGCTTTAATTTACAGTTTATGATATTAAAATCATTTCTTGTTGCATGCTTAAATAAATAAGAATTTGTTTAATGTTTGCATATAAAGGGGGAGGGAGAAAATTTTCAGATGTTCGGAAATAACTAATATTCAAGATGCCTGATGATTAAAGCATACAATTTTTGAAATGATGGTAGTTAAAAAATATAATTTTAACATTTGATATTATTACAGAGAGAAGGAATTGTTTCCGTATTTTATTACTTTAATGAAAAGAGAATGATTATATTGTTAAGGCACTAAATGGGTGGTTTCAAATTCTTCAGGCGAATTTTCTAGGAAATAATTATTTACAATAACAGATAAATTCTTAGAAAAGCTTCGGACAATTTTCTCTGGAAGTAATTAGATAGGATTCAATGCGAATGGATTATCTTACTCGTTACAATTTTCGATTAAATGGAGATGAATTTATCATAGAAGTCTTTAGAAGTCAAAAACTGTAAAGTTAAAATCATAAATTTCAAAGTTGCTGCACTCGGGTTTTTTAATTGCCTATATCTTTATAAGTATTCCCAGAGAAATCTGTGAATAATTTAACTCTACATAAATTGAAACTATAAGAAATAAGAAAAATAAAGTAGCAGCAGTTAAAATGAAAATAAGAAATGAGCGAAGTGAGCTGAATAAATAGTGATCAAATTTTTAAGAAACATAAAGATCTCAAAATCAAAAATTAGAATAAATGAACATAACATTGATTTCTTCAAAATACAATACATGAAACTTGATAGGCATTTCAAGATCTATAAAATCAATTCAAAGAATTATACTATTTTTGGATAAAAATACATTATCATGAAAGAAAGATATTTACTTATTTCATATAGTAAAATATTGTTGCAAATTTCAGTGAAGGAAAAGCAGAAAGAGAATCTAATTATATGTATAATATTTAGTCATATAATTAGATAATAAATATAAAGTCAAATAGAGGACTACACAAAGGTAAATGGAAGTAAATACACAAAGAAATATTATGACAGATTTTTTATACAATAGTACAATACGCATTTTTATAAACCAGCCTTTCAATGTTCCAGAAACATCTCTTTAGAACAGTTCCACTAGCAGAAATTCAAACAAATCACAGTTAACTCCCAAACAGGCTCCGATCTCGACTTTTCTTTCTAAGATCCTTAATACAACTTCATTGTAATTTCTAGAAGGATCGATCCTAGAGTCTGCATGATGATTCCTTGGTAATATATTATTTGCTAAATTTGTAGTCAAGGACGATAAAGTCGTCATTACGGTAACAATGGGCACATCTGCTATGGTTGTCACAATATTATTTTTCAAATTCAAGCTAGGAAACGAACTTGATCTGTAACACACAATTTCCTCACAAGAAGAGTGTTACTTAAAGGAAAACTATATGCGTGGTGTATTTCAATCCCTACCATTATACAGGGTGATTCAAAACTTTCAGTTCAAATATCCTGAGGAGGTAGGGAATACGTTAGAAATCTGATTTCTTATAGGAAAGTTTTCCCCTAATTGTACGCGTGCGTATGCAGAGGGTGCTGTATATATTTACGCAGTATAAAGCTTGGTCGACCACTCCTGTACCAATCAATGTACGAGATGGCTTACTAGTGAGATGAGAAGAAGCAATGGCGCGCATCAACTGTACTATGGGCTGGAGCCCTGTCATTTTGGAGCCGCATATCTTGGCGGATATGCTCAGGAACACAGCCCACCAAAGTCAGTAAAACTGTCTCCAAAAATATTAGGTATTTCCGGGTGTCCAATCACGGTGGTAGCAATTAAGGTCCCCACAAATATTCACCAACTATCCCAGCCCACATATTTAAGGCAAAATGATGTTGCACAGCGTGACTTTTCGTACCATAAGGATTGCCATAAGCCCACACATGTGAATTGTGTGCATTAAACGCAATTTCCCGACTCTATAAAAAGGCAGAAGCTAGAAAACTGAGGTCCCCTACCCGTTTTTGCATGAACCATTGGGAAAACTCCACTCGCTTCGGATAATTAATAAGTTGCAGTAAATGCACCCTTTGCAGATGGTAAGGTTGCACACTGTTCGTGCACTATCAACCAAACTACTAACAGGCAAACCTCAAGCAATATCTCGTGTCCTGGTATTCGGATTATCTTCAACGGACTGTAGGACTCTTTCTCTGACGTTGACAGTTTGCGTCAGTTCTCCTCTCCCAGTATCAAGCATGTTGCTGACCAATGAACCATGCCCAACAAGATTACAATCAAAGCACACGTGCAGACATTTGGTGCAGTGGAATTCTTCTGTCCGGGTAACGGTTTTCGTAAACTTGCCTAGCTCGGAGGTCCCTTTCACCTACAGGCCCATATGCGAGATGCATATTCGCAAGCGCTTGATTCGTAAAACGATTCATCTCTTCACTTGTGAGTCAGCACGTACTCTAATGACAGCAGGAGTGATCGGCAGAGCTTTTTATTGGTTGGATACGCACAGCACCCTCTGCGCACGCAAGCGTACATTTGGGGATAGACTTTCCTATATGAAATTGGTTTCCTAACGTATCCTAAATTCCCACGAAATTTGCACGAAAAGGTTTGAATTTCTTAGGTCACGTTTTGATCATTCTATTAGCTTTGTTAACCATTTATTTTTGTTGAATTGAAAAAAATTCATGTAAAAAAAAGCATAATACGCTTTTTGAAAACTTATTCAATTCCTACACTATTAGCTCAAATCTCTATTTATATTTATTTATATATTTATTTATTTATTTGGGTGGAATTTTCAATTGTTAATAAAATACGTTTTAAAGCGCTCAATTGAGCTGAAATTTTATATACAGGTTTATTTTGGATGACAATACAATAATATAAAAATAATTAATTCATTAAAACTAATTATTTAAAGAATTACACAAATACAACCACGTTGGCATCATTTTTGGTGACTTAGTGACTCTTTTGGCGACTAGTGTCAAAACTTGAAAAGGTTTCTTTCCCACGTGTTAAAGTGTTCAATTGAACTGAAATTTATATTAGATAACAATGCGATAATATAATAATAATTAATAAAAATTAATTGATTAAAACTAATTATATAAAGAATTACAAATAGAACCACGTTGGTATCATTTTTGGCGACTTGTGTCAAAACTTGAAAAAGGTTTTTGTTCTCACGTGTTAAAGTATTCAGTTGAAATGAAATTTATATACACGATTTTTTGGATGACAATGCGATACTTTACTGATAATTTATAAAAATAACTGACCACTTAATGTTGTGATTCTGTCATCTGTGTATACATATTTATATTAATTGTAACTATGTAATAAAAAGTAGCTAAATAAAATTTTTCTTTGTTGATCTAAGTAGGAATTGACTTAATTTTTTTTTATATTACTTGTTTTAATCAAGATTAATAGGTTTTCAGATTATTCATCGAAGTTCAAAATAGTTTAGCGAAGATGATACGAATTTCTCCAAGATCTCAAGAAAATTAAAAACTTCATGAAACCCAACTACTTTTAAAATTATTGTCCGCAATTATGTTAAAGATTTTATTACCCATAAGAGCGTTCCCGTACAGTAAATTTCAAGAAATTAATAAATTTTCCATTGTCATACAGTAAGAAAAGGGAATTTTGTTACAGTTGTAAAAAGTTACACCATTTTTCAATTCCTAATATTACTTCACAATCTCCCTATATATATATATATATATAATATCGTTCAAATTTTCAGTCTTTAATAAAATATTTCTTATTCATTCGTTCAAGTTCAAATATATTTTTTGAACTTCTAGTGGATGACACTTGATGTTAATACAATTTCTTTTCAAATAATACTTCATTAAATAAATTTAAAAAATAATAAATAGTAACAAACAAGAATAAAAGTCCAACAGCATATATAGAAAAGAAAATTATTCGTTGTGTTCCTGTAGCGCAATGGATAGCGCATTGGAATCGAAATGTCGTGGGTTTGAATCCCACCTGGGATGACCTAATTTCTAAGAATGTTATTTTTTTTTACTATAATATTTATTAGAATAATTAAATTTAATAAATGAATAAAAATTGTGACAAACAAAGTAATGGTCTAATACCCTATATAGAAAGGAAAATGGAAAAATGCAAGGAAAATCACTTTCTATTTTGTCACATAATATTGTGATTCTCTCATATGTATACACATATTGATATTAATTGTAACTATTTTATAAAAAAATAACTAAAAAAATTTTCTTTGCTGGCCTAAGTATGAATTGACTTTAAAAAATGTT
This sequence comes from Trichonephila inaurata madagascariensis, assembly GCA_019973955.1. Lineage (NCBI taxonomy): Eukaryota > Metazoa > Arthropoda > Arachnida > Araneae > Nephilidae > Trichonephila > Trichonephila inaurata. The sequence goes on along the minus strand of BMAV01021328.1, from coordinate 9,370 downwards.
TTTTATATTACTTGTTGTTTACAATATCGTTTGTTCTCAAATCCGACTTCAATTGTATTTTTTTGTACAATTTGTCGATTCTGCGTTTGTGTGGCAATACTACTTCATAATTTGTACAGTTCATAAAGCATTTTGAAAGAGCCATGAATTTATTTTCCCGTCTAGACAACGTTAATTCATTCATAAAAAAAAAAATCCAATATTTTATTTTCATTTTCTTCTCTTTGAAAGAGCACTGAATGCCCTGTGACAATTGTTCAATGAATAACAAGATGAATGTCTGGAAAATTTTGTCATTTATTCCTTGAATAAAGTTTTCATTTACTATAAATCTTTAATTTTTGTCCTCCAAATCAATCTTTTATTACAATATTTCATTATTCAAGCTATGTCTAAATATATTTATACTGTGAGCTACACTTCAGTATAAGTAGTAATTATTTAATGAAGATTAAAAGAGATGCCACACAATGCTAACTTAAGAAGTTCTTTATTTAATGCAAAAGAACGTGAATAAAAAAGTGGAATGCAATAGGTTTTGGAGTTTTAGGAATGTTTTTCTCAAATTCTTTGAAAAATAATTTTTGAAGAATTTTGCATATTTTCCTCAAGACAGTTCTTATTCTTTGACAATGTCCTAAAGTTTCAATTTTGTTCTAGTGTCCTGCGATATAAATTTATTCCGCATTTGAATTATTAATAATAATGAATAGAAATTTGGAATTTCAAAATAAATTGAAATTTGAAATCAGTAATAATTACTGATTTAAATTCATAATGTAATAGTTAAACATTTTTACAGCGTACAAACTAATAAGAGAGAATGTGCCTTTTTAAATACAGTATCTTTGAAAAAAAGATTTTTTTTAAAAAATAAAACAACAGTTTGTGTGAATGGTGCTATTCATGGTACTTCTGCTAATCCTCTTTAATTGTGATTTTAGTTTGACTCGGCACTTCTCGCGCAGAGTATGTCATACCCACCGTCCAACTTTTTTCGACGCTCCTTCTAAACCTTTTTTGGAAAACAGATAGTTTCTCGTGTAGCCGAATTTAAAGGCATATCCTTTGAGGGCCTTAGCTTGTAAGCAAATTCTAAATATATATTCTTGGATACCACCTCTTCGGGTATGTCATTCCCTGCGCGCGAGTCACCGTTACAGTTCTGAATGCATTCGCACGTTTTAAATCTTCCTTATACCTGCGGCATATTATTGTAGTTATGAAGAAATGTGATATATAAGTAATTTAATAGATATAGTGCAACAGTATTTTCAGATAAAGAAAATCTCTTCGCAGTTATGATGAGGAAGAATCAAATGACGAAGAGTATAACATCAAGTATGATTCCTCCACTGAAATCGATCCACATTTAGAACAGGGAGACACTCTTGAAAACAAATTTATTCTTAGAGAACACAAAAACATTTGGGAAGAACGTAACTTTAAAGATGACAACTGGTACACATCTTATTCACTTTCAGATGAACTTTTGAAGAAAAAAAACTATTGCTGGAACAATAAGAGAAACTAAAAAAGAAATTCCAAAATTTTTGAATTTAAATAATAGAGAAGTTTACTCCTATATGTTTAGTTTTAAAAAGATACAGATTAAAAAAAATTTTAAGATCCAGTAAAAACACATTGCACTCATTTACAACGAGATTAAAGGAGTGTATAAACAATGTACTGAATGTCCTTACAAAAAGAAGAGAAAAATTAATTTACGTGTGAAAAATGTAATAAATATATTGTATTTCCTACTTTTCTTCCTTTTTAACTTTTGTATGCAAATTTTAAGGTAAGAACAGAATGTAAACATCCTTGGGTGTGAGTACCCTGCACGAGAACTTTAGGTCAATGCCGGGTAAACTTTATCAAACAGTATCTTTGAAAAGATGTTTTTTTTTTTTTTAATAGAACAACAGTTTGTATGACGGGTGCTATTCATGGTACTTCTTCAAATCATCTTGGGGAAACAATTCTTTAACTGTGTGTGTGTGTGTGGTTTTAGTTTAAATACCACTTTCCGTAGAGATGACTTGATTTTATGCAAATGTAAATGCTTTATGAAGTTTACTTTTTATAGCATAACTCTGGGAGAAATATGGAATCCTAACCCGTAATTGGATAACTAGATTAGCGAAAGTACTTTTGTGAATTGAAACTCCTTATAATGAACCTTCTCGAAACCCGATCACTCGGTCAGCTCCAAGATTGATTCCTTCATCAAGTGGATTCTTCATGTGGATTTGAAGGAAGGTTAGAGCCTGCGACCTTTGGATTTGAAACAAATACTTTAGAATATTTTTCCCCAGAGGATTAGTAGAAGAACTTGAAAAGAGTACTCAGGATTGGGCAATAAATGGGTTAATCATTCATAAAGTGTTAAATCGAAAATAAATGTATCTATTTTTAAGATCATGTCTTTTTCTTCTCCGAACCCCTTATACTTGTGACCACCGGGTTGCAACAATTTCCTACATGTTATTTGAAAAATTCGAAATTTTTTATTTTAAAGTTATGCTACGTATAGGAAAAATCTATGATTCGAATTATAAACCAGGGCTATTTTTGAGGTCATTGGGGGTTATGTTCCCTAGTTCACACTCCCGCAACAGCCTCATCACTGACCAGCACTTTTGAAACCCACTGCGTTTTCCAGCTCGGGTCGTTGTTCCTTTTGTTTTAAAAATGAAAGGGTGATTGAATCGCCCACCAAGTGTGAGATACGATCTGTTATCCATTTTTTAATTTCGAGAAACATGTCGGCTGCAGGCAGTCATCACCACGTAACAGAAGTTTATAGCACTGAAGCATTGAGTGATAGCAAAGTTCAAAAAATGGATCAGAAGGTTTAAAGGGAAGTTTAAAGATGGGTGAACAAACGTCTATGAAGAAGAACGCTCAGACCGGCCCTCTGGAATCACTGATATAAAAGAAGTTGAATCTGTGTGACAAGCAAGACTGTGGTTGAGGTATCTTTTCCGGTACCTCAAGCACAATCTCGGCGGGAAACGCTTCAGTGACAACGAACAAGTGAAAGCGACCGTGAAATCCGACTTGGCAGACTTTTGAAGAGGGTTTTCAAAATTTAGTTCTAAGGTATAACAAATGCGAGTAACTCGGCATTAATAAACTCGACAACTGTGTATAAAATAAGCAAAAATATGTACAATCCTAAAATAAAGATTCTTTGAAACAAATTATTATCGCTATTTTTTTTAAAAAAAAACAAAACAAATGGACCTTACTTAAAAAACAGCCCTCGTATTCCTCATTGGCAATGTAAAAGTTAAATCTAATGTTCAAATCTCTATTCCAACTTAGATTAATCCGGCAGAACGACTGTATTGTTATACCTCATTTGAAATAAACCTACAGAGTTCTCACCTAGCGTAGAATTGACACGAAGAAAATGAGATACCGAAATAATAAAACCTATTTGCCATCAGTGGACAATGTGTTTATTAACGACGCACTTTAAAGCAACACGAGGGCTACTGGCGACGGATCTAGTATTTTGTGCCTTCGTGTTCCCTGTCTAAACTACTACATCGAGCCTACGAGAGGAATTTTAGCTTCGACAGATTTAACGTGCATCAGCCTCCGTACAAGGCGTGTCTTCAGGCATTAGACCTTGACCATAACCACACTGGGTTACCCGACCTTTTGTCATTTGTCAAGGACTTTACTTATTTTTGTATTGAAATTTTGGAGATCACTCCTTATTTTTTCGAAGGAACCAGCCAAATCTAATATTTTAGTAATGATTCTAGATGACGACGAATACAAAATTATAATAATTGTGAATTATCAAAACTATGAATTTCTGGCAAAAGGAACACTTAAGAAATGTCTTTCCAGGGAGGTGCCTTTCACTTCCCACAAAACGGATACTAACATGCAGCTGCTTTGTCAGAGAATCGGTCAACATTCCTCCTACATAAATTTGAAGGTAAGATCAGGATTTGTTTAAGTGATATGTTGAGAGGCATGTTTTTTTCCACCCGTTAATATAAATGGGATATATGCCCTGTTCTGGCCACTGTAAATTGTGAGGCAACTTCAAAGCGGTGGGCCATATTTAGAACAATATGATTCAGAAACTGTTGAAGAAAGTTGTTCCATTCCTCTCAGTGTAGTTCAGAGCATGGGAATAGAGAGAGAGACAAAGAGAGCTATATTAAAATCGCTCTATAAAGCAACAAGGGGGCAATAGGTGACGAATCTCGTAGTTTTCAACTCTGGTAAAGTGACAACAATTGGCCATAAGTTCTTCTCCACGCTACCACACCACACCAATGGGAGGATTTTAAATATCGACAGATTTAAAGCACATCGGTCCCTGTACACTGCAAGTGTTCAATGACACTAGGGCTGAATCTCACGACAAGACGACTGCGAGTTCGTAACCATAACTCTAGGCAAATGCAACCATAAGCTATCTTCAGCATCAAGACAATATTTTACAATATGTCTATGATGACAAGTCGCATTAACATCCATAAAATAAACCTTTTCACTTACAGAACAACATTACTAAAATGAATTTCAATTATGTTATAAAAAATCTATATTGCTAATGCTTCAATTAAAATTTAAGATTCGATTACAGTTGATATTTCTCTAGAGCAAGGATTGGCAACCATGAAGCTTTGGCGTGCCAAACCTGTTAAACAATATGATTCATGGTTCCACACTATAGGAAATATTTGAAACAATTCGGTTCCCGTAATAATGCCTAGAAATTTAGGCGACAGAGGTATTAAGCAGAGAGAAAGAAATTTACAGTTTCATTATTTATTAAATTTGTATCATTCAAAGATATTTATTGGCATAAAAACAAACAAAACATATAAAATGCCACTATTCTTTCAACATAATTTAAAAATTAAAATTGTACATACTGTAACTTTTCCCCGTCTCGCAGCTGCCAGATCGACTTCCGTATGCAGATAAAATTATGCCGCTCATATCCACACGTGCACCTCTAAAATATTGCGGGATCCTTTCAACTGGCATCACGCCGACAGCCATAGTCTAAAAACAAAAATATATGCATCCTACCTGAAAGCCAAACCTCGAGTGGAATTCGAGATGTAAGAAGCGACCGTCGAACTTCAACAGAGCGAAAAGGCAGACTGCAGTGGAACATTCTGAAATAGACATTGTGTTTTCCCCCCATTCTTCACCAATAAAGTATTCCTTAAAATTAAAAGTATTAAAACACTTTATATTTTGAATAACTTGTGTCTAACTGTGAATATTGGGATTAATAGCTGTAGACGTAATAGGTAATTAGCTTAATTCTTAAAATCTCATGCTACTCATTTATTTTCCCAATACATCGCAATATATTATGTGTGGGTTATGTTTCTTTTAAATATATTTATTAAAATAAGAAATAAATAACATAAAAAATATCAGTGTTCCTCTTTAACATAGTTAAAAAAATAATGTGAACCTTTTCCAGCACCTCTCTACTGCGTATCACAATATCAAATGTATAATTTGTGACTTTCAGTTTGACACGATTCTGAACACTCAGTAGTAAAACAACTTCCTTACGCCTGAGCTTCTTAGACTTTCGATATTCGCGACCCGGTTTTCAATCTCATGATTTTCATCGCGCCCCCCACATATAGTAACAATGTACTGTATGCAGTAATAATGTATAATACTTTGATGCTAAAGCTACAATAGGATCTTAATAATAAACCATGCAAATTATCAACATAAGTATCAAATTTTGTATACAATTTTGTACATGATACGCCCACAAAGAAATCAATAGTAAATATTAAACTTCTTAACTTAGTACTTATACTTAAAATCAAATATATTGTGCCTTCCGGATACATTTATAAGTATAGTATATCATACAGTATAACAGAGTAAATGTGTATTTTATTTTTTGTTATGTCAGAATATATAATTTGTTTTGTTTCCTTTTAGTAAGTTCATAATTTTTTAAGCAATTTTTTTATTTTCGATTTTCTGATATGCTCGCTCCCTCTTGTAAGGTTATCACGCCCCCTTAGGGGGCGCGCCCCACAGTTTGAGAACCACTGCCTTACGCACTCGATATTCTGTTCATGTAGAAAAAAATATTTTTTCACATAAATATCTAGAACCAAAAGTAGAAAGCAGAGTACATGCAATTTTTTTTTCAATTAAATCTCTCTAGCAGAGGCATCGAATAATTTATAAAATAGTTTTCAATTTATCAGAGTTATCCAGACTTTTCCGTTATTCCGTAGGTCTGCTGCTTTCTATAATTCCCAATAATTGATATAGTTCTGATGTTACTTCAATAAGCTCCCTTTTAAAATTCTCAACTTTATCCAAAAACGGACAAATTTGCATAGACCTCTCATGTGCCACTAAGAATGGTACCACGTGCCAAATTTGGCACGCGTGTCATAGGTTGAAGACCCCTGCTATAGAGAAAATTGTTGGTTAGGACTACTGGTTACGAAACTGCAAGTAAATAGAATAAAAAGAAATTGTGCGTCATTTAATGCTTGAAAAAAAAATCTTTTTAAAATTTTTACGCTTCTTGAAAAACTCATTTTCAGATGTGTCGGGAAAAAAACTTGTAGGAAAAAAAATAAACTTTTTACGGGGTTTCGAATCATACATTTTTTTTGTTGCGATTCAACCAAAAAAATTTATCGGTTCAGTTTTGGTTTTCATTCCGCCAAAAATAACGGTTTTCGGTTTAGTTTCGAATGAATAATTTTATTTTGTGTATACTCTTATTTGCAAAATAAACAAAAATATACTTCTATCAAAATTTAGAAGATTTTATGTTTTTTTTATTTGGGGCACTTTAACAAAATACAATTAACCAGCATCGATACGAGGATGAGCCAAACTGGAACTTTGGGCTTTGTTTCCATTTCAAAATCGATTTGATACCTGGTTCATTTTTTGGGTTTTGTCTACCCAAACAATCAATAAACCGGGGAGGATCGCATCGAGATGTAAAAAATATAATAGACTGATGTTTTTCAAAAAAATATCTTTTCTTCTATTTCATTCAACTAAATTAAATCTGCCTTTTACAAATAGTCCCATGCGAAACTGAATCAGAAAAGTTATTAATGAACATCAGAATACAGGAAATCGAGAAGAAATGTACACATGTTATGATGATAATTACATAGTTGACGATATAAGAAAATGTTGATAAGGGGGGGTTACAGTAACAAATGATTGGGTATATGAACCAAAAAAACAATTTTTTTGGTTTTTCCCTTTCGGGCCCTGCTTTTACGTTTAAAATTTTTTAAATTATATATATATTTTTAAAATTAATTTCATTTTAAGTGCAATTTTAGGTAAGTTACCCTCTATCTTGTAAGGGATTTAGATATTCTTATCCATTACTTTCAATAGGTTTTGCTCAGTAATTTACAAAAGGGGGAAGGTTGGCGGCCAAAAAACATGTTTAAACCCCCATTTTATATAAATTATTTTATATATTAGTTGCCCTAATCAGAAAAAGTTTAAAATACTGCAGCATCCATTTTAAAATTTTTTTAATTCGGTTACCATTGTTTCATTGTGTGATTTTCCTACTGTTTTGTGTTTTTTTGGTGTTTTTTTTTTTTTGTTTGTGGGGGTGTTTTTTTTGTGTGTGTGTTGTGTGTGTGTGATTCCCTCTAGCATCCTTTTAATTAACTTTTTTTAATAATTTTAAAAGCTATAATTCGGTTCAAAACCAACCCCTAATTTTCGTAATCAACGTATCAGAAACCCTGCCCCCCCTTTTTTAACCAATCATAGCTCTTATTACAAAATAGTCACGCGTCTTCACTGCCGGGGATAAAAAAACAAAAATCTTTGTTATCACCCTTTGTCCTTGTGTTCCATTGAAATGTCGCGCACTTTTTTTTTTTTCCTTTTGTTATATTTTTTGTTTCGTGTTCTTTCCAAAAGATGTGAAATTAAAGGATTGATTCTAATTTTGTGTGTAAATAAACAAGATAAAAAAATTTAAATTTGAAGGTGTTTTCCTGAGACCGATACCCCAAAAAACCAACACCGGCCAACACGTTATATATATATATATATATATTAAAAAAATGTAAGATAAAAAAACAGAAAAAATATTTATAAAGCAAAAATATATAAATGAAAATTTAGATATTTTAATTTAATTAGTAAGATTCAATAAATATTAGTTGAACAAAAATAAATATTTGAAAAAAGATGGTCTTTCATTGGATGAAAAAATTGCTTTAAAAATATAGCAAATTCTTTTTTTTTTTTAAAATTTCTTTATTTTTAAATATATATTAAAATATATAATGAAGAAATAATCAATTAAGGAAAATTTAGTAAAAAAAATTGGTTAAAAAAAAGAAGAGATGAAAATCCTTGTTAATCTGAAAAAAATTTGTATTTTTGAAATCAAAAAAAATCCCTACATTTTTTTTTCTTCAAAATTTAAAAATATAAAAAAACATTTATTTTAGAACTGAACTTATTCATAATTTATCTTAATTTCATTTTGCTTTTTGTACAATCCTTAACATCTGATCCCCCAAAATTCAATATTCTTTTAAAAGAAAGAAACATATAACTTTGTGGAGAAACTGATTTTTTAATGAAAATTTGATGTACAAAACTTTGGGTGAATAAAGAAATACAAGAACAATAAGAACATTAAAAAATTTAATCAATATATTATCGAAATAAAAAAGAAACTGAAATACATATTTTATATCCCACACACAAAAAAGAATATGACTTACGGCCAAAATGATAAAATAATTTGAGTAAAAAACATTGAGTTGAAAAAATATTTAAAAAATTATTCGATTTTTTTTTTTTTGACATATGAATCTTTTTAAAATAACATGATGTCAAATTTAGCATCAATACAAATATAAAAAAATATTTACATGAAATAGACGTCTGACAACATTAATCATTTTATCTATATAAATGAATTTTGTCTGTCAATGATAGATTAAAACCATACTTCCAATCCCGTGAAAATTGGAAATTATAAAAATTTTTTTGAAAAAAAATTTTTAAAAAACAGAGTTGGGGTTCTAGGTGCTCCGAACAAATATCCCAAAAATATCAAAATAACATTTAATATATATATATATATATATATATATAATAAAATGACTCCCCCTGACTAATAAAATATTCCGAACTATTAAACCCACAGACTTAAAAAATTTGAGGCAGGTTCTTTTTTTGAGTAGACATTAGCTTAGAACGGATTTCGCAAAAATCAAAACCCCAAGGGGGGTTACGGGGGGGTTTAAAAGGGTTATATTAATTAGTTCCTTATTAAACTAATTAGATGACAGTCTTGAAACATGGTAAAAGATTCCTTTCATAG
>BMAV01021327.1:91015-103536 GCA_019973955.1 Trichonephila inaurata madagascariensis | reverse complement strand
TGTACGCCAGCTTAGATGAATATCTGAAGTGGATTGGACGTTGCTTAGAAATCAAGGTAGGAAGATTATATTCTGAATGCGAATATATTATTAAGATTGAGAGTAGGCGGATATAGTATAATTATATTGATAAGTGATCCAATTGCGCGATCTGTGTTAATTACGACTACGTGTTTTGGTTTATCCTCACTTAATAAAAGTTTGTTCGATATATAAGTAATTTAAGTTAAATTCTTAGTAAAAGTCATATTAAGAATTCTAAACTGTCTCATCATTTCGAGAATCCCACACCTCTAACTTACGCTGAAACCCCACGATATGGTCAACGAAGATCGACCATGTCATAAGAATATGGAAAAATCATTGATTTATGTTGAATCGAAAAAGTATGTCGAAATGTACAATTTTTGGTTTCGAAAGGTACTATGTCCCCTTAAAGCATGTTATGCACTCTTCTGCAAATGCATTATTAAATAAAAAAAATTATGTTAAAAAAGTTGAAAGAAAGAAAAGAAAAATACATATTTTATTAGCTAAATGAATTACATTATTTTTATGTCTGTGTGTATTATTTTTCTCTCTACATGTATTTATTTTAGGTATATAAATATATATATATCATTTTATATATGTGTATGGTTTATTTAAAAAAATATTTTTAATATTTATATTATGCATACACGTCTCTTCACACACACACACACACAAACTACGATCTTCTATGTGCCCTGGTATCCATAAAATTATTCCAAAGTCTTTGAAATGTATTTACAAGATATTTACAGTGTTTACAATGAATTTTCTTAGTTCGAAGGATTTGCTATTTCTTTTTTTCCCCTTCTACCTGATACATTACATATTCACGTGGCCCGTATTATTTAATCAGCAGTTTCCGGTAAATTTTAAACCGTACAAACTATAAACATAAATGTTGTGTGTGTGTGTGTGATTTTTGTTAAAATTTCAAATATTACAAGATATTATATGGCAAGCCCCACTAAATCTTTTCTTGAATAAGTTTTATTAAATTAATTATAAAATGCATTGTGTGCATTATTCATACATTTATTAGTGTAATATGCGAGTACAAGTGATTATTTTATATTGTACTACATTAGAATGTATTTTGTTAGTTTTCTTTCAGTAAATTAAAAAATTTTGTTTAAATAATCTTTTGTTTTTCAATTTTAATATGCTCGCAGCCCCGGCGCAGGGTTATCACGCCCCCCCCCCTAGGTTTGTGCACCCACAATTTGAGAAATACTTCCTTACCATTAATATGAATAAAGTAACCGCAAAAAGTTAGATTTCTTATCATTTTAAGAACTTCGTTTCTTTCTGTGACGATAATATTTCGCTGATGACAGGTTAATAAATAACGTGATTTTTCTAGATGTGTACTTTAACAATATTCCCTGACTTTATTAAATGAAATGCTAACAATTGCTTTATATCATCCTTCCGTTCATGAGAATCAGCTCTACATTGTTGCTTTAGTAAATTCATATGAATTCTTAAAAAAGAGAAAAAAATAAAAGACATATATTTTTCCTTTTAAATAGAACTACAGATCTCAACCAACAATTTTGCAACACTAATTTCTAGTCCATGACCATGCCCCTTCGGTGATCCCGCCAACAGCCGAGATAAAAAAAAAAATGCAAAGTTTTGTTGCAACGAAATAAATCAGGAAAGAAATTAGGGTGCGTAACTAAGTTTGAAACAGCATCTGCTTTCTCGGATTTTTATTAAGGCTTCTTGTTGCAAAAGGATGCCTATGCTAAATGTTACTCTCTTGCATCGCGAGTTTCAAATAGCTACACACCCTAAATGTGTATCCAAAATTTATGATTTTTATGTTTGAAGGTTGAGCATACAAAATATTAGTGGTAATAAGAACGCAACATGAAATTAAAAGAAAAACCCCAGAAATTTTCAACAGTGTTAGCAAACAAATTAACACGATTTTCATTTTCGTAATGATATTTATAACGGTTTATGATCACAATTAACTTAAACGAGCATAAAAATTTAAAATTTTAATGATTTGCCACAAATGAGGTATTTCAGAAAATAATTACACTTTCTTCGTAGCTGTAATAGATGACAAAGAAAGGAAAATTTGTTTTCATTACGAATAACTTTGCTTAGTTGCACATGTCGATGTTATTTATTTAAGTAATTGTGCAGGGGGAAAAGAGATTAAGTTTATTTTCAGAAAACTGACTTCCTAATTTTTTTCTTGATTATTTAAATTTTTGTAAGGTAATTACTTTATTAGTGCTAAATCATTGAAGAATATTTACCTTGTCTTAGTATTGCCTCTTGATCGGTATTATAAAGTTGCCCCCCCCCCCCCCCCAATCGGGTGCTTTTCTCCTTGATTATCAGCGTAAGCTAGAGGTGTAGGAAAAACGAAAGAACTAGAAGTTTTGCCATGATCTTAATTTGACTTTATTAAGATCTAAAAACTTAAACATCTAACAGATTATATAATAATAATATATGTGAGAGAATCTGCGGTGGTTAAACACACAATATATATTACCGAAATAACGTAAGCCTTTCCACTATCAATAACTTACTCGCCTAAACTCAATTCCAATACTATCAAAGATCCTAATATTAAATAGGCAATCCTACCTTGATTTCAATCGCCGATCCAAACTTACTGGAAGTTGCGTCTCTACTGGAGTGCAAAAGTATGCACCTTGACCCCTAATGGCATTATTTCTGTCAGGAATAACTTCTGTTAGCTGTCACTTAAAATTTCTCAAACCTCTTCACGATTGAGTCATTGATTATCATAACATTCCCCAAATTGCCACCTCGCTTACTCTAATTTCTGATATTTAAAAGCTTCCTAATTTGCATCTTTCCTTCACGCTTCACCCTTGGGTCCAGTTGGAAAAGAGTTGCCATTAATTCTGGCCCCAAAGAACCCAAAGGACATGTTAATGAAAATACTCCTGAGGCCGTCACACTCTATATACTGGAAGAAGACTTTTCAGAAAAGTAGACATAATATACATATACATGAAGAATATAAGAATACAATACATATATATGTATATATATATATATATATATATATATATATGCTAGCTGGTATACCCGTTCTTCACACTGGTGAATTGAAAAATTAAGCAGTACGGATTGAAGGATAAAGAAGTTTTTAATGAGTTAAATTTATGTGAATAATAAATTAAACAAAAAGAGATTTTTTTCATATCTCAGCTCTGAACAAAAAAAAACATATTTTTTTAATTTTAAGTCTGTAGATCTAACAGCTGATAAACATAATTCTTTTACATTTGTAATTCCTCGTATCTCTTATGCGGGTCAATTTTTGAAAACACCTTCCTAAGCTGATCTCTGCTCAGCAAAAGAAACACATTGTTACACATTTTGTGTTATGAACGCTTAAAATAGCGTCATTAAATTTAATCTAGAGAAATGTAGTACGTTAATATTTTATTCTGTTGTATTTATTTTATGTTAAAATTGTAATATTGGGAAGCAACGCCGTTCCTTAAATTATTATGAAGATTGAATGAAAACAATTGATAATGGCCATTCAATGGAGATAGAGTCAAGTTGGCAAAATGGCAAATGATTGAATTTATGAGTGTACAGAATTCTTGGTATTCTGTCCATCGTGCGTCTGAATAACGATGTCTTAAGACACACAATTCATTCACTACTAACTACTACGGAAGCTATTTCATTTGTGGCCGGGGCATTGAATCGTCTTTTACGACGTGGTACACGATTTGTGTGTATCATAACCTTGTACTTATCGCTATTCGCTCTATCTTTAGCCATTTTAAATTCATGCACTAAAATGTTCTGATCATGTAGAACTTGTTGTAATGTACACGTAGAAGTTGTTGTTGCAACCATGTATCTTTCCACACCTTCTACGTACTCAGAACGCTTATTATCTTGTGCTTCCTTATCGCCCATGAAATAAACTTGCAAATATTTTGGTTGTGTATTGGTAGCAAGAAGCAAAGAGCCAATTATGTGGTATATATGACCTTGCATTCTGAAAGCCGGGCAAAATCCTTGCATCGAAACAATTTTATAAGACCCAAAAGATGTCATATGAAAGCATGTTTTGTATTTCCTTATGTTTTGTTAAAAAACGGTGAGACTCATCTGCTTCAATAGAGAAAAGTTCTTTAAGAATTTAAACTGGCTCATCTATTGAAGGAAAGGCTACTTTTCCTCCCGAACAACACATGCCTGCAGCTTCCTCTTTCCATTTAAGAACACCGCAAAATCTGCATTCTTTATTCATTGCTTATTTTTTATAAGTTTGTGGATTTCGTAATCAGAGGAGTCTCGTCATACTCAAATGCAGCTTTATTGAATACCTCCAAGTGTTCCTTGTGGATATTAGATATCGCTGTTGTGTGCACTTTCAGCAGCAGCGGGTCTGAGAGATTCAGCTGCTTCAACGGTTTCTATATCTCTTTGAGACGCCATGTAATTCGCCTGCTGAAGACGCCGAGCTTGGGACTATTCAAGTGTCTCAGAAGGTCGTTGAGATGCCATATATTCAGCGTTCTGTTGACGTCAAGCTTGGGACTGCTCTGGTGTCTAAGCAGCTCTGTGAGCTCCCTCAAACTCCACATATTCAAGCCTTCGTAGATAGGCTTTAGGACAATGATCGTCAAGTCTAGTTACTTTCATAGCTCGAGCTTTATTAGAGCCTTGGGAAAGATTAGACTTACGTTTTCTTGCCATAATTCTTAGTAGGTACTTTTTCTACACTTCTAAAAAATACAGTAAGGTAGTTATTATTTTTTTATATTAAAAAAAGGCAATACCTGCGTATTCAATTAAATTATAGCATTAAATGTTTCGAATATTTTTATGTTTCCTGGCCTCTCGCCTTCCTTTTTTTTTCTTCAGAATTTTTAAACCTTATTTTGTTTTTCCCATAATATATTGCAGCTTCAATTTCTCTTTTTACCCCTTTTCTCTCTCTCTCTCTTTATTTATTTATTTTCCCCAGCTGCATTTTTCCTTTATATTTCTTTAAAATAAGAATGGAGGAGATCTCGAAAAAATAATACTCTTTCCGATGTTTTTATTTTTTTTTAAAACTAAAGAACCAGTTACGAGAAAAAATATCAACATTAAGTGTTCACGTCAAATGAACATATAATAGAAAAAGAACATTATATTTTTTTATTACTTTGGTTTCCTACCTTTCTTTTTCGTTTTTTGCAAATGGCAGAATTTTTTCCTACTTTTTTGACAATTATCGTTATATTTCCGACACTTCACACAATATCTTTATAAGTTATAGCCTATGTGTTATTCTGATGTACAAGCTATATTACTGTTAAGTTTCATTAAAATCCATTTAGTTGTTTTTACGTGAAAGAGTACCAAACATACACACATGCAAACTTTCATGTTTATAATATTAGTAAATATATATATATATATATATATATATATTTATCACAACTTTTACATAAATCATTTTATATTTTAGCTGTCGTGAGTCAACAATGTTTATAGTACTGCAGCATCAATTTTTTTTATTTTTAATTTCGATTGCTCATGTGTCTTTCATTGTGTGGTTTTATTACTTCTCTGTGTTTTTCGGAAGTGATTGATGTGAGAATGTTCATCTCTCGTTTATATATATATATATATATATATATATATATATATATATGACATGATTTTAAAGTCAGAAACAAACTTAGTTTTAAAAAATGTCTTTATTTGATCAAAGTTAGACATCCTCTGAAGCAAGAGGTAGAGGGAGAAAAAAGAACGCCACCAAATGTCTTAAGTGGGTTAAACACTTGAAACACCGATCGCGGCGTTCGTGAGTGCTTTTAAAAGTTAATGCTGACATAGAGGGCTATTAAGTATAAGGATCTGGAATTAGGCATGTTTATTTGCTAGGCCATATGTTCGGAAGAAATAAATGGGTGGTTATAATTTGATACATGACAAGGTGAGGAAAAAATAAAAGTGAAGTGCTTGATAGGGAATTTAATTTTTAATCTAATTTAATTATCGTTACATTTGCCCCAATTTTAAATGTTAGTAATGACGTGGTTTTTTCTCTCTTTACAAACTTAATCAATTTTCAGCATATAGAATACAATACATAACATCATTTGGAAGCGCATATTACACACAGTAAAAATATTTATGTAAAATGAATACTAAAATCAAATTACTCTAAAATAAACGAAACTTTAACAACAAACACAATAATGACACTTCCAAAGTATTAATTGATAAAAATGAATGTTCAAATCTATTGCTTGTTCAAATCTATTCGACATCCAGAATAAGAGCTCGCGTTTCCTCCTATTCCTTCAGAATAATAGATTCATATTACAGCTAGCAGAAAATGTTTTCAAAAAAAATTTTATATTGGAAAATAATATCATATCAAACAATAAGATAGTAGACATAAAAATACAGGGTATCATAGAAATATTAAAATACTAATTTTGTATAAAAATCTACTCTGGCGCCATGATAGTAATACCTTATAGTGTTACACAAAAAGTTTTGCATACATGACATACATTTTTTTAAAAAGATAAAAAAAATATAGACACTAATAAAATTAAATTATTAATAATATGAAAACGGTGTAAATTAACTTATATGCACTGTTCAACATAACAAACAATATTTTTATTTCATATGCGTTATAAAATATAAGAATATAAAAGTGTAAAAATTATAAGAATATAGGAATAAAAGAGTATAAGAGTTATAAGATTAAAAGAGCTCTCTAAATAATTGTGAGTTGGAAATGTGGACTCTCTTCTATCATCACCTTTAGTATTTAAGTAAAATTTTCACACTATTCATTGTAACTTAACAATAACGCATACAATATTTTGAATCTGTCCTTAACCTTCTAAGTATTTGTTTCATAGAGAAAATTCTTTTCTTTCTCTTACACACATTCACTAATATAAACTGTATCACACTACTTATTTTAGAACACATCTCTCTGAGAAATCTGCGTGTTCAAATCACAGATGTTCAGGGATGTTAATAAGAAAACAATAAGATGTGTACATATCAAACTAAACACGTTTGTCCTCTTAATGTTTCAAGACATATACAAAATTATAATGATTGTATTCTCCCTTATCCACTGTACAATATCCAAAGATAAGCTCTTCAAGTTATTAAATTAATTTTAAATTCAGATAAGAAGAACAATTCGAGAAATAGGGAATCTTGATATATGGCCGGTATATCAGAACACACAATTCCAAAATGAAAAATATTAAATGACATGCAATACGGTTACTGCTGAATAAAATAATTAACAAAACAATAAAATTCAGTGAAGAAAAAAGACTGCAACGTGACTTTACTTTTGTTTCTTCTAAAAATCAATATCACTAGTATTAGTACATTAGTAAATTTTCTAAAAACTTAATTTATATTTTTCAACTTTAAAATATCAATTTCTATCATAAATGTAAATTCATTCGACATCTTAAGATAAATTGAGAAGTATATTAAAATTTCTTAAACTTTTGTATGACGAAACCTATACACTTTTTTTTCTGAGTTAAAATATAAAGAATATCTGATTCAACACAACTATATTATAAAAATTAAATATCATATTTTATTATTATTCGTCAAAAAGTCTTGTTAAGCAAAACTCAGTTACTTCTGTATTATGTAAGAGGTTTCTCTTTTAGTTATTTTCTTATTCTCTTTTTTTATTATGGGTTTTTGGTGAATGTAATTCAACTGAAAATTTTCAAATGGATGAAAATGTCTTAAACGGACTGAATGAACCAATTCAGTGTGTCAATTTTATTAAGAGGCATTGGGTCTATCTATTTGAAATAATACATTAGAACAGTTTCTTAAAAACGGTATAAGGACCAGAATAAGGGGGACTTAATTTCCTTGTATTGGGGTATTGAAATTCCTCATACATTACTAAGTTATCCACCTTGAAATCAGCTTCCTGAAATTTTTTATCGTATCTAATTTTATTTATTTTATAATATTGTTCGGTTCTTTCTTTGCTAATTTTCTTGCTTCTTCTATGGGAGAATATATCTCATTATCTCTTAATGAAATGACAAAAGGCAAATTACCATACATTAATTAGGTTGGAGGGAAACATGTTATTGTATGTGGAGTTTGATTATACTAATAAGTTACTTTTTCTAGAATTTTAGTCCATGGAACTTTACTTGGATTTTTACTAATTTCACACTTTAAGCGGGTAATGATGGTTTGATTTACATGTTCAAACTTTCCATTGGTTTGTGGTCTGTTAGAAGTGGTTAACAATTGAGTGACATTAAGAAATGCTTAAATTTTGAAGAGGTGAAAGCAGTATTTCTATCACTTCAAATTTTTTCCGGTATATGATTCTGAAAAATTTGTCTTCAGCAATTTATATAAGTATCTATTGTTGCATTTTTTAAAGGGAAAGTCCAAATGTATACCTAGTTGCATGATCAATAATAATGTGCAAATGTGTTTTAACAGAGTTGTAATAATTTAAACCAACTACACTATCAATCGATAAAAGTTCAAAGGGGTTGTCACAAAGGGGAAGTGATTGCTTCAGTCTGTATTTTTTCTGATGTGACTTCTTATTTATTTGACAAGTTTCACAGTGTTTCACATAATTTCGTATATCAGTAATAGTTTTTTTCCAATAATATTGTGGTGATATTAATTTTAGCATGGTAGCCACACCGGGTTGGCCAAATTTTTAATGAGGTGTTTTAATTAACTTCACTCTTAGAGTGAAGAAGCTGATATATTTCCTATATTTTTAAAATGACTTATTTCACTGATAACTAATAATGGTTCTGGGGGTCTATTAATTATATCATAAGAAATGGGATTTCTTGTTAACATATCAGCTTCAATATTAGTGCTACCTTTCTTATATTTTATATCAAAATCATACATAGAAACTTTTAAAGGCCTTCTAAAAAGTCTACCCGTGGGATTTTTGAAATTTTTAAGCCAAACTAATGCATTATGATAGGTATGAACGGTGAAATGAAAACCATGAAGATAGCAATGGAATTTATCTAAACTATCAGTTATAGCTCATAAGTCAGCTCATCATATAGCTCATCAGTTATAGCTCATAATTTCTTAGTCGTCTCGAATGGAATGCAATTGGATGTTGATTTACATTGGGTTTTTGTTGTTTGAGGATACATGAGATTGCAGTTTTCGATGCATCTACATAAAGATGACAGAGGTAATTTGGATAGAATATAGCTAAAATGGGCTTTGAAATTAAGCTGTCTTTAAGTTTTTGAAAAGATTGTTGACATTCTGGGTTCCAATTTCGATTTTAATTCTTTTTAAGAAGATTATTTAAGGGAATTCTTAATTTTGCATATTGAGGAATGAATTTATAATAGACATTAATACTTCCAAGATATCTTATTAAATCTTTTACATTCCTAGGGGATAAATTTTTTTAATTATTTCGAAATTTGTATTATTTGGAGTGTATGATCCTTGTTTTATTTCATATCCTAAGAAATCAATTGTATCTTTACCAAATTTACATTTTGAGATTTTGAATTTACTATTTTCTATTTCACAAATTTAATAATTTCCTCTAAATGTTTTGCATGTTCTTCAATTGATTCCGAAAATACTATTATATCGTCAAAGTAATTTAATGCAAATTTTAATTGCTATTTATTTCAAATCTGTCTAATAGCTCTTTGAAATTCAGCTGGAGAATTTTTATATCCAAAAGGAAAACGATTAAACTGAAAAAGACCGTAATTTGATGTAAATGCAAGTTTTTCAGATTCATTATCATCCAATTTAATGTGCCAATAACCAGTACAGAGGTCGATTGTTGAGAAAAATTTCGCATGCGTTAATTTGTCTAAAACTGCAACTATTCGAGGAATTGGAATTCTGCATCTAATTTTGTAATATCATTTAGCTTTCTGTAATCGATACATAATCGTGTACGAGCATTATCCTCTTTTTTAAAAGCCAATGTTATAACGGCAGATTAAGAACTATAAGATGGTTTTATTATTCCTGCTTTCAATAATGCATCTAATTGCTTTTTTATTTTCGTATCATATTTAAAATATGTCCTATAGGGTCTATTTGCACAATGGGCAATTCTAAAGTAAATATTATTTTAGGAGATTTAAATTTTAATTCGCCCACATCAAACTTATTTTTAGCAAAAAGTCATGTTTATATTTATCAATAATAACATTAATAATATCATAATGACTGTTAGGATTTATTTCTATATTAAACACATTATCAGTTTTCTTAGTGAAAATTTTATTATTACTAATTTTAAGATTTTCATTTTCTTTAATACTTTTGTTAGATTCCTAATTTAAATTTTATTTTTCCTTTTGAAAAACTTTATAGTCACTAAAATTAATATTTTCAAAAATACTCATAGTTTTATTAGAAATTACTAAATATTTCATTCTACATTTACTATGATATTAATATTAATATTAACATTAATATTTTTAACAATTTCTCCTATTTTCAATTGTAAAGTAATTGCCTCACTCACCTCAATTTTTCCATTGATGGTGTCAATTTTTCTTTTGATATACTCCCCATGGTGTTGCCCTTGATTTGTGATAGTATTTTTTTGATATAATGTTGACATTTGACCATGTATCCAAGAGGAACTCAACTTGTTTGAAGTTGACTCTTCCCTGGATGATCCTGAGTTCTCATGTTCGATGAGGTTGGAATACTGTATTATTTTCTTGGGTTATTTGACGGGGGTAGAAAGTTGGCGCATTCGGTCGCAAAATTGTTGGTCGTTGTAGCAATCGTTGGTTTCTCGGATACATGGTCGGTTGCTGAAGAGAAAATGATGGATAATATTGATAGTAGGACGGACGCTGATGAGAATATACTTTATATCTTGAACCAGTTATGGTATCCGGGTGTTGATATTGATCATTTCTCCAATTCCATCTTCCATACTGTGTTGTCTATGGGCAAATTGATTCGTATGGTGAGGTATTCTGGTCACTGGATAATTTGGGTATATAACTTCATTCCTATTTGATTTTGATTTTTCTTGGATATCTAAAAGTTTCATTTTTTCCTTCAGTTCCTCTATTTTGCTGCAGCTTTGTAACTGTATTTCTATGGATCTGTTTTCCTTTAATCCTTTTATGATGTAGAATTTTTCAGCTTCTTCTTCCATGTTTATCCTTGATGCGAATTCTTTTATTCTGTAGAAATATTCTATGAGTGTATCTTTTGATGTTTTTTCTGTTTTCGCTAATTGAAGATGAATTTCCGCTGGATTGATTTGTGTTCCGAATTCCCGAATTAAATTATTTTTCAGTTCGGAAAAACTTTTAGGGATCGATTGTGATTTGATGTAAGTCTACACAGCTCCATCTACTAACTTGGTTATAAATAAGATTTTCTTTTTTTTCTGTTATATCAAAATATCATTTTTTATAATGTGGTTAGAGGTTCTTTTAATTTTTCTTCATCTGCATCTATATTCTATTCTTGCTTAATTTTATGTTCGTTCTTTAACTCCATTTTTGAAAGATAAATTTCTGAAGTTTTGTTAGGAGAAGACGATGATTCTAATTCCTTGGCAGTAAGAGCGATGTTCTATCGGAAATTAATAGCGCGTTTCTTCTTCTTCCGTAAAATAGAGTTCCTTTTCAATTTCGGCAACCCGACGTCTTCAACAAAGAGGTATAACGCTGTCGGAGTTCCATCAAACTCTCTATAGCATTTATTACAGTAGTTGGTGTTCGTTTTTAATTTAAAATTATTTTACAATTGAGAAAAGTTTTACTTTAAGAGATTCGAAATTTATTCGCTGATATAATGATATAATATCCTGGCGGCTTTATTTCTGACATGATTTTTTGAGTCAGAAACAGACTTAGTTAAAAAAGAAGTCTTTATTCTAGAATGAGTACATCTATTCTGACGCAAGATGTAGAGAGAAAAAAAACGCCACCGAAAATCTTAAGTGGGTTAAACACTTAAAACACCGATCGCGGCGTTCACACATGAGTGCTCTTAAATGTTAATGCTGACATATAGGGATAATAAATATAACGATCTGGAATTAGACATGTTTATTGGCTAAGCCATATGTTCGGAAGAAATAAATGGGTGATTAGTTTGATATTTGACAAGGTGAGTAGAAAATAAAAGTGAAGCGCTAGATGGGGAAATCATTTTTTAATCTAATTTAATAATATATATATATTCCTCCGCTATTTCCAATCCACAGCACTAACTCTTATGCGCATGCTCATGATCGCTCTCAGTGTTTTGGAAGCCTGCCAGTTGTTAGACGGACTACGATGCTGAACGAGAGACGACGCCATGATGTTAAAGGACGAGTAGCAAGAATAAAACGCCTCGTGTTTGTTATAAGTCGATTTATGCACTTAATGATGAACTGAATGTATTTAAATAGTTAAGAGCAATTAATTCTATAATTAATAATATACGAATGTGGTGCC